>BCLH01001763.1:31728-72308 GCA_001602315.1 Zoysia pacifica | reverse complement strand
AATTTTTTTTAAATCTTACATTAGTTTAATGTATTTGAACTGATATCTATTTACTATTTGATTTTAGTCATGCCTACCAACAAGTCTGAAGACTGCAAACACATATACATGATACATGTATAATATAATATGATATAAAAAAGATTAGCCATTTTGGCAATGGAGTTTCACGCATGCTGCATTACGAAACGCAAATATCTTGTTGTAGAGTGTAGATCATGTTTTTGCCACATATCTAATGTACTAGAGTTTGTAGGATCCCCTCTTTTTTTATCATAAAAGAGGAGAACTAGGTGTGATTAGGAAGAGCGAAGGTCATATTCTTCTTGAGCAAATATTCGCTCGGGGAGGATCCCTCTTATACTTTCAACTACACATACAAATAATACACATAAAAAGCATGACATAGCATTATTATCCTTGAATATGAATAAAAGGATAAACTCTACACATTTCCCATTTATTGAAGAATCAGTTGCGCGATTTTATCATGTTTGGCCCTCGATTCGAAGGGTGTGAGTTGTAAACTTCATATATCGGTTTGATATATCATATAATTATACCTAGCTAAGTGAGTCGAGCTAAATAGGCCGATACAAATCCAGCCATTTTGGTCCGACATGAGCACAGTCCGACACGATATGCAGTCGGGCCGAGCCGGCCCAAAGTACGACACGGGTCGTCTATGGGTCTAAGCGCAAGCTTGTTGGCTCGACTAGGCATGACACCTGATCCATGTAGCTCGTTAGGCTCGGCATGACCCGGTAGGTCCGTGAAACTTTTATTCGAAATTTAATGTTAAATACATATAACTTGACCAATTTGTGTTTAAAATTTAATATTTTAAGTATTGTATAACTTTTTCCAATATTTTTTTTGAGAAAAATAATGTTTATTTTTCTTTCAGGCTTAGGGCCTGCATTACATGCCCGTCTAGAAAGATCCGGGTGGGTCTAAACTCTGGCAGCCCGCAGACCGGCACAGCACGACTCGATTATTTAATGATCGTGTCGGGCCACCTTAAAAAGGGCACGAGCCTGATCAGACCTAGGTCGTGTCGGCCTAGCACAGCTCACTGGCCAGCTATATATATAACGACAGAAACTTTAACAAATAATCATCACATCATCCTTCATTTTATCCCATTGAATTATCGTACAACCTAAGAGAAAAATATATAATTGTTCTCTTTGAATGTTTGGACATGTAACATCGTGGGTTATAAGTTCTCCCACAGACAAGTGACGACGAACATCGAAGCTGGCGGCGTCAAATACTGGCGGCGGCGGCGGCGGCGCTGTGCTAAAAAACCTCGAATCTCTGGCTGGGGCCGCTGGGCTCGGGCGTCAGGAGCATATAAGGTTGATGGGCTTTTATTTCCGGCCTTAAGAGTTACACTGGCCCAGTTCCAGGTTCGGGCTGGGCCGTTTTGCTCTTAAGCGCGAGCTGAGCTGGCTCTATCTCGTCTCCCTGCAAAGCTCTTCATTCTTCGAGGGTTAGGACGCAAAACAACCAAAGCCGGCGATCAATCACGAGGCAGAGTCGCAGAGAGCTCCGGCGCTCCGCTCTACTTCCTCCTCTCGGCAGCCGCCTTTTGGTCCAAAAAGTTCCTCGAACCTTCTGGAAGCTCCAGCCATCTGCTTCGTCCATTCCGTCCCCCCAGAACCCTAGATCGCGGAGTACCGCCCGACCACCTCCGTCTACGGGAGAGTCCTATCTCCACATGGATCATCCATGGCACTTCCCCGCCGCCGGCGACCTCTGCCCCGGCTGCTCCGCGTGCCACTTTCCCTTTTGCCCCCCTCCGCCTCTCCCGCCGCATCCATTCCCGTACGATCTCGAACCGCCGCCTCCTCCCCCGCCGCAGTACCCGGCCCCCTTCCACCCGCCGCCTCCGCCCCCTTCCCCGCCGCCGTATCAGGTTCCCTTCCACCCGCCGCAGCAGATGTGGGGACCTCCGGATCCGGGACCGCATCCCTACGAGCTCCCCGGCAGGGAGGGCCCTCCCAAGCGGATGCGAGTGGGCGAGGCGTCACCGTTCGATAGGTACGATGCCGCGCCTCCACCTCCACCGTCGCTGCTGGGAAGGCCTTCCGTTGAAGGAGAGCGCCTTTTGAGTCTGGTCCGGGACCACGGCCACCCTCGGCTGCCTGCATCGCCACCACCGTCACAGTGGCACGGCCAGCGGTACCGACCTGATGGCTTCAGCTACGGAGGGGGTGCAGGTTATCATTCTCCATATGGACGAGGAGCTGATTTTGCAAACTTCGATCACGCTGGAAGACTGCCACCTCCAGGGCCAATGCACGATAGCTACAATGCCTTAGATACCGGTTTTCTGCCAGTAAGGGGGCCTCATGAGAGCTATTTCAATGGTGATCATCGGTACCATCAGTTTCACCCAGAGGCCTTTCCTAGTGCACAGCCACTCCCTCCATTGCCACCATATGCTGACTCAGGCAAACCCTATGATTCCCGTGGTTGGCATCCTGAGGCAGGTGCTGTGCCACCACCACCAGAGCATCCATTTCCTTCTCACTCAGATTACCATGCCATGCCACCTAGGCCAACTGCAAATTCGTCATTGTTTCCTGTCCTTTCTGGTTCTCTAGCTACAACAGCTCTTCCGCCTAGTGCACAAACCTTTCATCAAGCTCACCCGATGGCAGACACGAACTGTTATGACGGACAATCCAATAATGAGGTTTCTTCTGTACCTTAGTAAAATCTACTGAAGATAATTTTAGATGGCATGTTCGGCTATCAAAAGCATTGCTCATTATGCTTCACTGACAGGGTCCAGGTTCGATTTATCGTCCACAATCAGAGAAGAACTTGGTAGATGGAGGGGCAATCAGTGTACATCATTCTCTGGACCATTCCAAAGTCACAATCATCAATGCTTGTGATTTGTTCAAGCAGCCCCTTCGTGCCTCACGCCCTGACCATATTGTTATAATCCTTCGTGGACTTCCAGGTATTCTGAAAAAGGATTGTTAATATTTCATATTTATTTCTCAAGTATTTTCTATAATCACAATTCACAAGTATGTGTAGTGTGTATGTGGACTTTAAATTTCCTTATTGGTAAAATAGTACTGGGTCAAACAAAGTGATACTTGGGACCGTGTTTACACTATGTTAAATTAACAGGACATATATTTTTGGTGTTTTAGTGGGAAACATTCTACATAGTAAAGTTCCTAATTGCATATGTGGTAATTAACAACATAGTGATCATGGCTTTACAGTATTCTAGATTTTTTTTTATCTTGGTAAATTCCTTTCACGTTTTTGCAATGAGGGCATCCTTCATCATCAGCCTGAACAAGTCTGACCAAACATTAACATGTAGGTAGTGGAAAAAGCTATATAGCAAAGGCATTGCGTGATCTTGAAGTTGAGAATGGTGCAAGTGCACCTAGAATTCACTCCATGGATGATTATTTCATGATTGAAGTTGAGAAGGTTAGTAGGGATTGGAGGACATTGTTCCCTGCAACATTGATTTAGTTGGCGGCATAGTTATTCTTTTAACTAAAAAGACATGGATAAATATGACCAATATTCTCACAGAAAATTGAAGATAATGAAGGATCTAAATCTTCTAGCAGTTCAAAAGGGAGGCGGCAGTTGACCAAGAAAGTTATTGAGTACTGTTATGAGCCAGAAATGGAGGAGGTGAGCTTTCTCTAGTTTCTGTTTTCTTTATTCTTGTTATTTGCACCTACAACAAAAGTGGATACCGCTTCAACTGCAGGCTAGCATAAAAAAGATGCATATGTTATTAGAAAAGATTTTAAAGTTTGCTGTGTTTCATGTGGAATGTACAGTGACATCATGTTTAAAGAACAATACATTAACTGAAACTAGAATCAATCATACAGTGGCACATGGAAAAATACATATTTCCTTGCGAATAAGAAATCCCTATTAATTTCTCGATGGACAGGAAAATAAAACTTAGATATTGTATTTTACTTCCAGCACAGCTAATGAATCTTTTTTTATTTTTTGTTGCTATGTATTACTCTACTATTATCTGAGGGCTTGATGTTATTTCTAACTTTTCCTATCCATTTGCTAGACCTACAGGTCAAGCATGTTGAACGCATTTAAGAAGACCCTTGACGAAGGAAATTTTACATTTGTGATTGGTATGAATTTCTGGGTATACAATAAATCATTTGGGAACTCATATCTCAATCATTTAGTTTCTGTACATGGCATTTGGTTTGGTGGTTGTATCATCCTTCAGTCGTGATTTGTGAAAGTTTGCTATGATCTGTTTTCTTTAACACCATATGTGCTACATATCAACAGTGAACACTGTTAAATGATTGCAGAATGATCTTTTTGAGTCTATAATATAATTAAGGTTTTATGCTTTTTTTGTTGAATTTTCATTAGTGTGGTGTTTTATTGAAAAAAGTAATGCAACAGGTTCTTCTTTGGATAGTGCCGTCCTCTGTGGTACCTCATTGTACTCTACTGTTTAGTAAAACGTTGATTTAGTAACACTTAACTATCCTAGCAAAATACAGCGGTTATGCGCCAAGAGATTCCTTCAATTTCACGAACGGCTGATGCTGTATATTTGGTAACTGACTTGTTTACTCCTGATATCCCTCGCCGTTTTAGTGGATGACCGCAATCTGCGGGTAGCTGATTTTGCTCAATTTTGGGCAATTGCAAAGGTAAATCCTGTCTCTAATGTGTCAACTGCAACGTTAATTTGCTTCTGGATTTCTTCTTCTTTATTGGGTTTTAAACCCTTAAAGAGGTGTCTGCTGTTTGAAAAATAGTCAGTTTGAAGGAAGTCCTAGGTTTTTACATATTAGAATTATATGAAATATGTCGTTACTCTTCATTTTTAAAACAAATTTCCCATCCTATTAAGCTTAAGGTTTCAGGTTTCCTGAAAGGTATAAGAATTATATGGAATATGTAGTTACTCTTCATCTTGTCATCTTTTAACCAAATTTCTCATACTATTAAACTTATTTGGGGTTGCAGCATAACCTTCACATGCACTCAGATTTACAATGAAATTATAGTGGTAGTTATTCTAGGAGTCTCTCTCTTTATCTCCCTCCTGTTTTACTTCTGTATTCTGAATGATTGCTGTGCATTCTTGATGTATCAATGTGTATATGCTGGCCTGTTTTCCATTGACATTTCAGCTTACAGGCAGGAGAATACCTGTTTTTGCTGTTGAATTTTCGTGGGTGTTCCACTTGTTTTTTCATTGCTTCATAGTTTTACGTAGCTAAAATCGATCGTTGAGTTACTAAGAGAGTTGTAATCCCTGTTGCTGGGCATTTATTTAATTTGTGTTCTCTTGCTGCTGTAGTTGCTCCCAAGTGTTTATATTTTTGGCAGTATAACTTATTGAATGCTAAATTTATGAAAGCTCCAGCTTTAGGTTCCAGTAGACTAATCTGTGCTTTTGGCAGAAAATATGTTTGGCATTTAGGAGCACCTCTAGCTTAGTTAAATTTCATTTCTGAAAAACCATACCCATCTACTTTCATAGTGAATTCATCCTGGTAGGGTTCTTATTCTTTTTTTCCCTACTTTTGCAGAAATCAGGCTATGAGGTTTACTTGCTGGAGGCACCATACAAGGATCCAACGGTAATTGTTGATCATAAGTTTTCTCACTGCAAAATATGTATTGATTGTTTGGCTCCTACTTTGTCATCCTCCGAACCTTGTGATGTCTCTATTTTCTTCCATTATATTGTTTGCCAATCGGCAAGTGCCAAGTGGTCCTAGATTACAGTGCACACGAACTCTTGAAATTAGATTGATGTGAAGTGCTCAAGTGCCTGCATGTATAATTTTCGTACATTCAGTTTTTCATTATTTTTTCGGTGAAATATTGTAATTTCCGGCTTTATTCTCAAATTTCAATCAAATGCATTAACATGTGTGAAAGATAACCCATAGATTCTGGTAATGAGTACATGGCCACTAATGGGAATGATTCTGGTGATGAGTTTCACTTGCTGCTGTAGTGAGAACCATTCTTTTTTTTATTATTATTATTTTGCTTGATGCTGTAACAAAGGATTGAGAGATGTATCTTGCACATCACTGTTCACATGGTATATGTGTTGCCTTAAAGATAACCTTTCCTGCATTCTGTACTTCACTCTCTTACTTTACTTGATTGACTTAAGAGTCGAAGACTTGTATTGGCAATTGTATTACTTCATTGTTAGTTATACATGGAAAACCTTTGATATTCTTAAATAACAGGGCTGTGCTGCGAGGAATGTGCATGGATTTACATTGGATGATATAAAAAAGATGGCAGCAGACTGGGAAGAGGCTCCACCATTATATTTGCGGCTAGATATACATGTATATTTTTTTATTGTTATTATCAATCCATTTCTCTGAAGGGGAGCCTTGGCGCAGCGGTAAAGCTGTTGCCTTTGTGACTATGAGGTCACTTGTTTGAGTCCTAAAAACAGAGAAAGGCTGCGTACAAAAGACCCAAAGTGGTCAGACCCTTTCCCTGGCCCTGCAAGCTGGAGCTATGTGCACTGGGCTACCTTTTTTTTATCAATCCATTTTTCTGTTAAGACCAACCATTAAGTGTACAACTGAACATGTTCCTCATAATTATAATCTTCTATCTTTCAGTCATTGTTCCATGATGATAATCTCCACGGTCATTCTATACAAGAGGTAATGTTATTTCTGCTGTTACTTTTAAATTATTACATGAGCTCAAGTTCGTTTCAAACAGGTAGACATGGATACGGAGGATGTTGATGATACTAATGACGC
Organism: Zoysia pacifica; assembly: GCA_001602315.1. Classification (NCBI taxonomy): domain Eukaryota; kingdom Viridiplantae; phylum Streptophyta; class Magnoliopsida; order Poales; family Poaceae; genus Zoysia; species Zoysia pacifica. The sequence continues at coordinate 65,508 of BCLH01001763.1, read as the reverse complement.
TGCAACGAATACCTCTGTGGAAGACTCAAAGAAGACCATACAAGAACCCTTACATGAAGATGAAGGTATATACCTCTTGACCAAGGATATATCACTGGTCATAGAATGCCTTGGCATTGAACCCTTTGTAATTAGGAAAAATCCTGTACTTTAGAAAGCTCTATACTGCTTTGTTGGACCAGCTGCTGGTGTAGGTTAAGGATTTAAGGGACCAACCCATTAGTGGTACCTGTTTCTTATGCAGCGATCTTTTCAATTTGGTTATAGTGGGGATAATTTAATGTAAAATAGATTGTATGAATGTAAGAATATTGACTGCATAAAAACAATTATGTGCTGTTGCAGTTTGCTCTAGTATATTCTAGGATCCTGTTTGTATATATTCTGTACACTTGTTTAAGCATTTACATCACGTTTAATCCTGCAATTACTAATTACTTGTCTGTGCAGGTTTATTAAAGCCAGGAGAGAAGTGGAATGATGAAGAAGATTTGAATGGCTTCAAAGAGTTAGGACAGAGTAAATGGTCAAAATATTTTGAGGAGGACACAGAGAAGTCAGAAAATGCAGAGAAAAATAAACATGCTCTTTCTGGTCTGGCCCAGACATATGGCACTCATCGCAAAAGTGTCAGTTGGGGTGATAGGGTATGCTTTAAGTTTCAGTACATGCTTCACATATTTCCTTCACATATTTCCTATAGCAATGCTATATATCTATACTGATGAAAAATAAAGGCTTTGTTCTATTCATATGGGCCCTATCTTAGTCGTATTTACTTTTGCAGCTTGAAAAGGGTGGGTTTTCTATTGCTGCAACTAAAAGGAAACCCAGTTCATCATTAATCATAGGGCCTGGATCAGGTTACAATTTGGTAAGTATCCCTCATTGCTAATTCTGACATTTTATCAGCAGCGCGGCATTTTTTTCTGCTGCTATACATCGTTTGATCTTGCTCTTTGCATATTTGTCATATCATCTCTTTTTGAAATCACTTGTGTGTGGTCATCCATAGCATCATATATGCTTAATATCAGGAAAGGGTCAATCCTGCTATCCTGGGAATTGAAATTGATGTAAATAAGATCCTGCGTAGGTAGCAATGTGGAATCTAGGTAGAACAATTTATGGTATGTCCCCATTCATGAAATAAGTTACTCTCTCTGCATAGTGCCAATGTTACCCAAAAAAAAAAAAATGATTGTCATCATTACATCCAGTTACCCGCACCTGGAACCTTTAGGAAATTTCTAAGCATAGGATTGTATCTTGCAGGTATCCAACCCCTTGGTTGAAGATTTCACAGGCACAAAAGGGAGGACCAACAATGAGACTAAGAAAAGGTTCAATGAGCAACTTCGTGATGAAGGTGAATCCTTCAGGGCTGTTTTTGACAAGAGAAAGCAGCGTATTGGAGTTTTTGAGGCTGCAGATGATGATTAATCTTTGACAGAAAAGCCTCTCACGCTGCCCCTCTCTTATTCTGGGAGACCAAGGTTACTTGGAGGAAACAGGTGCAGATAGCTCGGAGTCACCATCTTATTGCATCTTTTCCTCCAGCACAAGTTTGCATGTTAGAGGTGAAGGCATAAGCTCCATGTGCTATTTGAGCTCAGGAAGTCAGAATACAATTCGAATTTTTTTCTGCTATGCTGTCAGTCAGTACAAGCCCCCAATTATTCGAGAGGGGGGGGGGGGGGGGTGAGTCTGTTGTTTCAAGGCCGGCTCTTGTAAGGTCACTGACAGTGGCCTATAATTTAGATTGAATGTACAATAGTTTTCCCCATGTAATTGTGTTGTTCTGAAGAGAAATTTTGATGTTTTTACATATATGGACTCAAATTTGAGGGCAGCCTCTTTGCAACAAGACGTAATTAGAGTTTTGAACTTTTGACGTTTACAGTGCGTGCTGTATTCTGCATTTGAAATATGTGATGTCGAAATTATATTCTGCTATTCTTTTATGGTTCAAAATGTGACATAAGCTGCACCGTTGTCCTGCATCCATATTTATTTGACTTGCAGGTTCAGTTTTATTATCCTGTTACACTATCATAATATTATTAATATCAAATTAAAATAATTATTGACACACAAGTATGCCACTAGTGATGTAATGCAAAGAATCTGGCACTGCTAGCTAGTCTTGAGGGTGTCTGTAACTCTGGCTTCTCTCACAAGATCAGCTGACAACTTTCCTTGACGAGGTCCACAACCTTCCTACACCAATTTGTGACACGAAATCTCTTCTTTCCTACACAGTAGGATTATAAATTAACAAACTATGCGAACTTGTAGGCTATATTTGTATGATACATATAGCTACCGTATAACGACCGTACCACTGACACATTTGATCGTGCCACTTTATGGTGTAGAAGAGGAACAAGAATTTTTTTTTCTTAAAGGGCTTGTTTGGATCTTGGAATTGAATGAATTTCCATGAATTAGAGTCGAAGAAATTGAATTGTTCAGAATTAAATTAGCTGGAATCAAGAATGAGACAGAGAAATCATATTGCGTTGTGTAATCAACGAAATAAGAATAAACAAACATATGGAATCAACGTACACATCCGAATCAAAATCAACAATTTGATTCATATTGAGGTTGATTATCAGAATCAACAATACATATCGAATAGCATGACCAAGGTGTGGCGTTCATGACCTCAACTTGTGATGGAACAGTGATGTGAACAGGACGGCGACGAGAATGTGAACCTGCCGTAGCGGTGACCTCTGACCAGTGGATGAGCGACTAACCTGGCGTAGCGGAATCATCACGAAGCCACGATAGTGGCTTCTGGAAGGTTCTAGATCTGCCGCTGAGCTGGGGCGTCGGCTGAGGATGTGCTAGATCTGCAGCTGCTTCTCATGTGGACGGCTCGATCTGGTACATGGTGATGATGCTTCCCGTGGAAGGCGGTGTGCTGCACTTAATGGACGACGGCACGCGGTGCATCGGGGACGGCAGAGTGCAGCGCTTCGGGAACGGCAGAGTGCAGCGCGCGATGCTTTGAGGACGGCTGCGCGGCGCTTCGGGGACGGAGACGGCGGCACAGATGAGCGAGCCGATGAGGAGAGGCAGGTTGGTCGCGGTGCCAGAGGCTGGCGGCGCGTCGGAGAGTCGCCGAGTCGGACGGGAGTGTCGATTCCAGCGATTTCACTTCCTCGTGTTGTTATCTTTTTTCTGGTGTCTAAGTGCAGATTCTTTAAATTTTATGTCGGTAATAGATCTATAATTTAAAAATAATCAATATTTTCGGATTCGGTCGTCGAAGTCGTAGAAGATGATCTGGTCCTCTGTTTTTTATTGGTGCGGTTCTCTGTACTTAACCAGCATCAGTCGGTGAAGAGAACAGTGATGTAAAAGTTACGGCGATGTCATCGATCTTCTGGTGACGACATCCATCGTGACAGTGATAATGGTGGTGCTTTCCTTCGATACAGCGTCTCTTCACAAATCAGTTTTAAGGTTTGTTGGTAGGGTGCGGTGGTATGAACGAAACTCATGAGTCTCGATTAGCTTTTGTGGCACTGACGACAGGGCCCACTAGTCATAATGGACTGAACGTCCTCGATCAGAGCGCGATTAGGTGAAAAACCTATTAAAATTGTTGAACCAAAATAAGTGAAGATCAATTTCTAACACTTTGAGCTGAAAATCTGAAGAAGCTGCCGAATAGGTCTGGTGGAATTGGGTTAGAATCGACAATCCCATTTCTTGGGCTGCCAAACAAACCCGATCCGAAATCAATTTCAATTCAGTCTAATTCCACAAAAACAAACAAGCCCTAAGAGTATAGAAAAATTTGTCAAATTGTACGTGGGACCTGCCGTACATGCGCCATCGTTTTTCTCCCGTCAAGACGAAGTCGTCGAGCCTTTAACACCATCACGTTAATTAATTTGATTTGTGCCTAGACGTTGTAGCATTTCCGTGTGAAAATGTCCTCGTCATGTCCAACTTGATGGGAACATGCCAATGATTTCTTAGCCTCCTTTGGAATATAGAAATTTCACAGTGATCCTTTTGAATTGTAAGAAAAATTTTTGAATCTTAGATTTTTATCCATGAAACCGAACTGATTATACACCCTCCGTTCTTAAAATGATATCGTCGTTGACTTTTACAATTAACATTTGTCTTATTTAAAAAGTTTGTTTGATTGTGTAAAATTTTAAGTTGTGATTCAAATAACTATGAAATTTATCAAAAAAATTTGAATAAAATGAATGGTTAAAGTTAAATTTAAAAGTCAATGACGACATCAATTAAAGAACAGAGAGAGTATAAGTAAAGCGAAATTTCTTAGTTCCAAAAGAGGCCTCAGTTCATTTCACAGGAAATCAAGCATATGATTTGGAAATTGTTCTGCATGATCCATTACTAAGAGTTTAGATGGTTGAGAGAGTGTGTAGTGGACAACACGCATGTGCTGCTTGCCATGTTGTATACGTGTACGTACCATTAGTACCATACAATGACTCAATAATATGAAGAGTCTTCTCAAAAACCTGCACTCCCTCTGTTTATATCGTCGTTTACTTTTAAATTCAATTTTGATCATTTATTTTATTTAATTTTTTTATAAACTTTATATATTTTGATATAATTCAATTTATCACTAGACTTATTTAAATTATAATTTAAAATTTTACACATTCAAACAATTTTTTTTAATAAAACGAATGATCAAAATTAATTGTAGAAGTCAACGACGATATCAATTTAAAAATAAAAGGAGTAGATGATTTACAGTATAGGTGACTATTTCACCAAGCGGCAATGTCAACAAATTACAGCAAATTTCTCAGTAAATGCAAGCTTAGAATAATTCAAATCGAGTAATTATTGGTTTGTGCCATGAAACATTTAGTCGTGTCTTTGAGGGGACTATTTGTGTGGGTCTCCGCGTGGTGCTGAGTGCTAGCTGATCGGCAGAGCTATAAATAGCACGACTTGACACAAAAATCCTAGAGGCTGTTTAACACAGAGGCAGGAATATTTTTCATTATTAAAAAAGAATTATAGAGGCAAAGCGAGCTGTGTGATGGCCTCGCTTCCGCTGCCAGGCCGCCTCCTGGCGCTCGTGCGGCTCGCCGTGGCACTCTGGCCAGCGGCCGCAAGCGGCTGCCTCTGTCGGCTCGGGGCCGAGGGGACCGTCCCGGCGGCGCCCCTCCCCGACAGGACGCAGCTAACTTCGGTCCCACCCGCACCGATCGCCGACATCGGGACCATCGGCAACCGGCCGCCGAAATCTCCTCCAGTTGCCTGTGAGTCCAGTTTCTTCTCGTCTTTGACGCAGAGGGCTGCGTGTATGTATATCCATCAAATAGTATGTATACAGTGGTATAGTGTTTCCTATAGCTAAGCAACACGCCGGCAAACTAATTAACTGGTTTTGGCTGTTATTTTTGCAGGTCTTGATGTAATCAGCTTCTCCGGCTGCGGTTCGCCGCCATGACTCTGCTCAGATCTTGTCGTCGTCGTCGTCGTCAAGCTGAGACTCAACTACACCAGTCATCTCCCACACTGCAGCATATATCTGATGCGATGAGGCATCTATATACATATGCATGCTTTCCAAACTTTAACACCCCCCCCCCCCCCAAAAAAAAAAAAAGCCTAGCTCCACTCCACTGGCTGGGCACATCAAAGGTACAGCGAGCGACGCCCCGGTGGCGTAGCTCGGTGGGTGGCTGCCCCGCTGTACTGTTAATTGTCCTATAATCTCAAGCATGTATGTCTTTGCTCCAGCTTATGGATTGTAATCTGTATTATATAACCATGGTATGAAATAAATCATGTCCTTTTAGTATGAACTCACTCCGATCATTTTTTTGTTGTCGTTTCAGAGAGTTGGTTTGTACTAGAAAAGAGTTAAGCTATCCTGTCCAAACGACAGTATTAAACAAAAAAGAGGAGTAATATATATAGTGTGATCCAACAACGTTACAATCTACCGGAGCATGTAAGTCTGAAGATTACTCGACTTAATTGAGTGATCCTGAGAGGAAGAGTAAATTACGTGGCGCAATACCGCGCATGCCCTTCAGACTCGAGGTGAAGTCCACCACGCGCAGTTCTGCATCTGTACATGTTGGGCCGGCCAGACGAGATGTTTGATTTGCTAGAACTCGAAGGCCAGGCCCGGCCCGGGAAATGGAAGGACCAACACCCACATCACCGCCATTGATTTTTTTTTTTCTTCACGTCAAGACGAAGACCAGACGACCTCGGTCACCGGTCGTCGTCGTCGCTCGATCGAGTCTATTTCCGCCATGGCGACCGTTCTTATACGTTACCCGGTGCAGTAGGTTCTTGCTTGACTATCCGGCGAATCATGTCCTGCTCTGTTCCAACTCGATCGATAGAAACATGCAAATGACCGTTATCTGAGATTTCTCTTGCGGAGTGTGCGTGTCTGAACACGCGACATGAGGTTTCATGGGTTGTCTGCATCTGATCCTCCAATTAATACCCGACATGAGGTTTGGTTTGGACGTGGAAATTTACGCCAAGATATATGCAAACACGGAGTCAGCAGTGGCCTAGACACATGCGTGTGACACCGCTAGGCGCACATGGCTACGAATAGTAAGAAAAAAGTGTGTTCATAAGTGAAAATGACAAGTATTTTAAATAAACTTTATATTCTAGATTCCAGAATCACGTGGACGGAGTTATATATATCGAGCTGCCCATGGCTGAAACGTCCAAGGGAGCTGGCAAAGCGCGAGCCAAAGCTGGTCAGACAAACAGAGCACCTATAGCCGCGAGTTAGATACTCCTCCGACCTCCATGGCCGTGCTTCAGATGCGTCCCCGCCTCCTGGCGCTCGCGTGGCTCGCCGTGGCGCTCTGGCTGGTGGCCACGAGCGGCCGCGGCGCTCTGGCTCAAGACCCGCCGACTTACGGCAACCCGTCGCCGACCTATGGCACCCTGCCGCCGGGTGAGTCCGCTTTTCTTCCCGTGCTTCATGACACGAATTCGCGGGCTACCTGCATCCTGCATGAATCTGCATCTCTACTGCTGGTGGTGTTTTTCAGCTAGCAGCTTGCGTTTTTCAGCTAGCAACATGTCGGCTAACCAACAGGCTCTCGATCGCTTTCCTTTTTGGCATGCAGCTCCACCCCGTGTGTCTCGAGCTTGTCTGCGTTACCCCCGGCTATGTCGTCGTCCGCCGATTTGCCGCGGTGCATCCTGCCCGGGCCGCGGTTCGCCATGAACCCATGCATGACTCTCAGCTCTCGATCATCCGCGTCGTCGTCATGCTGAGATCCAACGACACCAGTTATCTGTATTCCAGTAACACATGCTAGCTTGCTCTTCGGTATAAATCGCAAAAGAAATAGTACATGTTGCCTCTCTGCTATCCGCTGGTACGGCTGCGCATGTACCGGAGGCTATATATATATCTATAATTCTATATATGTATGTATTTGAGCAAGTCTTGTGTTGTTGCTTCAGAGAATTTAATATGAACCAAACGATCCATTTTTTAAGAAGCTAACAAATAGCATGTATTTTATTACCAGGACATGTGTTTGAAGATTTCCGAACAATTCTACAAATGTAATTATGAACGTTCCTCCAATAGAACAGCTCTGATTTTTTTTTTAAGAGAACAAATGAATGAATCCACATATTCTCTAATACATCACCTTGACTGGTTATCATCTTTTAGAAAAGAAGATCGAAATAGTGTAGATGTAAAGTATATGTAGCAGTTAGTAGTTGAGATTTGATGGCATGCACCACAGCCTGTCCAAGCCGATGCAGTACTGTTCATCATCGTTACTATGATGATGAGAAAAACAACCCGGCCATGACCTCGCATGACTATTTTTCTCCACGTCAAGACGAAGACTAGACCTTGGTTACCGGTGGTCGTCGCCTTTCGAGACATTTTCCGCCATCGCAATCCTTCGTAATTGAATAATTAGTATAATCTGTTTGAGTATAAGTGAATCGATCACTTTTCTCGACAAAAGTCAACTAAGTCAACTGGTCGATCTATACAACTCAATGTGGTATTAGAGCTAGAAGGTGTCGAGTTTAAATTCTTGCGGACACGATTTATTAAAATAAGAGTAAATTTCATAAAACTACAAATATTTTATCAAAATTATCATAAAACTACAGATTTAAGCTAGAATTTTAGAAAATTACATATTTTGGATCAAATTTATCACAAAACTACAGATTTTGCATCTAATTTATCACAAAAATACAAATTTTATGCAATATGTCTGAAATTAACTGTAGCAAATATATAGTTTTCGAAACTATAGTTTAAACTTGTAGTTTTGTAATAATATTCATAAAATATCTGTAGTTTTATTAAATTTACTCTTAAAATAAATTGTAGCCTACTTCAAGTGAATTGGCTACTTTTCTCTATTAACTTAAATTTTTAACTGATTGATAGATACAACTTAATATAATCTTGGGTAGCTGGATTTGATTTGATCCGTGCCTACCCATCGTACGTAGCAGTTCCTTGTTTGACTATGCCGAGAAAAAAGCGCTTGCGCGGCAGGTCCAACTCGACGGAAGCGAAGCCGATTAGACAGCACGATGCAGGCACCATGGGAGGATGCAAAGCGGCGAGCCAAGCTTCTCTGGAACGACTCCCAATCTGTGTTGGGCTGGCCAGACGAGCTATTTGGTTTGCTATAGACCTCGAAAGCCATGCCCAGCCCAACTATTCGATGACTGTTTCTCCGCGTCAAGACGATCGATGACCAGACGACTAGCTAGCCTTGGTCACCGGCCGGTCGGCGTCGTCTTTCGATCGCTCGAATCTATACCCGGGGCCGGTATAGCAGTTCATTGCTTCACTATCTGGACGGACGGATCAGAAACATGTCCCGGTCTGGTCCAGCTCGATCGATGGAAACATGAAAATGATTTTCTTAAAAGATTTTTATTTTGGAGTGTGTATATATCTTAATGGGTTTTATTTTGTAGTGAGTATTTTGAAGATTTTTTACATCCATGTACCAATTATCTTTTTCGGTTAGTCTTGACAAGCCCCTGACAGGGCACGGCATGCCGCGTTGGCCGTTTCAACAGCCCCAAGCTCGAGTGCGACTGCGGCACTGCCGGTCTTCCGGGCCGGTACGAGTAGGATCGAGCAGAAGTACTTGTTAAGTAGTACGTACTTCTAGATTATACTCACTATACAGCTATCTCATATACGGCTTAAACGAAGAAACAGTTTTCTATAAGTAGCACAACGCAGGCGCCATGGAAGGCAAACAAAGCGCGATACATCCATGGCCGTGTTACCGAAGCGTTCCCGCCTGCTGGCGCTGATGTGGCTCGCCGTGGCGCTCTGGCTGGTGGCCACGAGCGGCCGCGGCGGTGCTCTGGCTCAAGACCCGGTGCCGGGCTACGGCAGCCGGCACCTGCCTCAGCCTAAACCGGTGCCGGGCTACGGCAGCCGGTCCCTGCCTAAGCCTAAACCGGCGCCAACCTACGGCTATCCCACTGGTGAGTCCACTGTTCTTCCTATTTACTCTCATTTAAAATATTGACACTGTTGATTTTTTATATTAATTTGATCATTCGTTTTATTTAAAAATTTATTTAAATATATAAAATTATATTATTATTTGATTTATCATTGATAAAATTTAAATCATAATTAATAATTTTACATATTTAAATAAATTTTTTAAATAAAATGAATGATCAAAGTTAATAATGTCAATAATTTAAAACTGTAAGAGTACTTACTACTTGCATGACGAACCTGGCCAAGGGCTGCATGCCTGCATGGCTGCATGTATCTGCAGCATCTCCACTGATGGTGTTTTTCAGCTAGCAATATGTCAGGCTAATTAACCAACTGGCTCTCGGTCGCTACCCTTTTTAGCAGATCCTCCCCGTGTATCTCGAGCTTGTCTGCGTTACCCCCGGCTATGTCATCGTCCGCCGATCTGCCGCGGTGCATACTGCTCGGGCCGCGGTTCGCCATGACTACTCTCAGCTCTCGATCATCGGCATCGTCGTCATGCTGAGATTCATTCAACGACACCTGCAGCCATCTACTGCTGCAGCTATATATGCATTCCAATAAAACGTGCATGCTTTCTCTTCGGAATAATCACAATAAAAATACTCTGCTATCCTCTATTCCTCTGGTATGGTTGTGCATATACCAGAGCCTATATCTATAATATTAAAGTATAAATAAATTGCTCATCTTTTTTATCAACTTAACTTTTTGAGGTTAACTGGTTGATGCATACAACTTAATTTATAATTCTATATATATGTATATTGTATTTGAGCAAGTCTTGTGTTGTTGCTTAAGAGATAACCAAACAATGCATGTTCAAGAAGCTAAAAATTATCATGCATTTTATTACCAGGACATGTGTTTGTATTTATCTGAACAACTCTACTAAATAATTGTGAACGTTCCTCCATTAGAACAGCTCTGATTTGTTTCAGAGAACAAATGAATCCCAATGTACGTATGCTTTGGCCCTGTTTGTTTCCCTAAGTAGATTATATAATCTAGATATCTGTTTGAAAGTCTAGATTATTAATCAGATTATTTTTTTCATTTGTACTAAGACAGAATAATAAAGTACTGCGAATGATAGAGTATATGTTGTTAAAATGGTAGGATGACAGAGTGAGTAATTTTGATGAAAGAGGCATGAATCGATAATTGATCTTTTATAGCAAATAATCTGAAATAATCTTGTTTGAGATGAATTATTAGATTATCATAATCTGAGGTCTCAGATTATATAATCCAAATGAATAATCTATTTTTTTTGTTTTCCAATCAGATTATTTAATCTAGATTATATAATCAAGTAGATTATAATCTGAAACAAACATATGCCCTTTGTCCTGCAAAAGAAAATAGTGTGTGTTTGTGTGTGGGGAGGGGGAGGGGGAGGGGGAGGGGGGATGAATTCTGAGTTTTGGTTAGGGGGAGTTTTGGAATGGTGCTTGAGAGTTACTGGGCGATACATTTTCAAGTTTTTTAATTAATCTCAATTATTGATTTTTAAAAATTAGTACCGAGTCTAACTTTTTAAGTACCTATGTACAAATTATTAAAATACCGTTTACTAATTATCTTTCTATTTTTAACCATTGGGTCTAGACAAATGAATAGTTTTTATTAACTTCAAAATCACCACAACAAACCTCATACATTCTGGTACAGAAAAGAAAACATACATAAAGTGGAAATAGGAGAAACTAAAAGAGCAACTAAATGGAAATGCACACACGTACGACACATCATACGTAAAGGGAACGATATGTAGACAGGCAGACAGTGACGACCTCGAGACCTTCAGAAACTTGGACCTTGCTCAGTTTTCCTTCAAGATTGGTCGATTTGGATTCCTAGCGAGTTGCGTCCCCAAGCTTTGCATGAATTTCTCATCGTGGGCATGCCTGGAGTTGAGTCGAACTACTTTGAGGCTTGGCAGAAACGACAGCCCAGAACACCCGTGCTTCTCAATATTCTTACAGTTCTCCACATGCAGTAGCTCAAGGTTAGGTGTCGCATCTTGCTCAAACTCTAGTGACTGAAGATCTGGTAGCTTATCAAGATGCAACAGCAGGAGGCTGGGGAAGCTCCCACGCTGAAAATGGGTGCGGAGGCCTTTCCCTTCGACTGACTTGCACAGGAGACGAAGAATGGCAAGGTTCGGTAGCCTCCCGAGGACTTGTATAGCGTCTTCTCCCAGTCTAGTACTCCGCAGCTTCAACTTTGCAAGATTCTGAAGCCGTGAGATCCACGCTGGCAGCGTGACAAGATTGCCATACAGCTTGAGGCTTCGAAGGTCTCTTGGAGGCGATGAGGATTTACTGTCCAAACAGTCCTGCAACCCGGACTTTCCCTCCGACCGAAGTGACAGAGATTGCAGGAGGAGGAGCTTGGCAATGGCAGAGAAGAACTGATGGCTGTTCTCCCTGTTGAGGCCAGTCACTCCCAACTTGCGCAGCTGGGAGGCTTTCCCAAGCTCGGCTATGATGGCAGTCCCAGCTGCGACATTTACGACGCCGAGTGTTTCCAGGCAGTTCAAATTCCCTATCATCCCCTTGGGGACTTCGACACCATGCATATCCAGTCCCCACGCCAGACCAGGAAAGACGTTCCTGCAAAAGTAGTTGAATGCGTCTTTCCTGCTGGCTCCGTCGTCAAGAAATTGTGGTTGGACAACACTTGCAACAAGGCCTCCTGTTGCCATAGTCCATTTAGTTGCTGTTTTCAACAATGCTGTCGCCATTTCATCTTCTTCAGTTTCACTGTCACCTGTAGAATCTCTGACTTGCTCATTCTCTGGTATTCGACCAGCACGAAGATACTGTAGCTTCCGTAGCTTCAAAATGGTTGCAGGCAACAAGATTATGTTTGTACCCTTCACATCTAGTGTCTCGAGGTCCCACAGGCTGCCCAATGAACTCGGCAGGTAGTTAATATCACCACATCCTCTGAGAGAGAGGTATTTTAGGTGAAGAAGCAGCTTGGTCATATCCTCTACATGATGATCCATCAGCCCACATGTGCCTTGCAAATCCAGAACTCGAAGCATCCTTATCTGTTCTGAAATGAGGAATGATTGCCACTCTCCACGAACGGTCAATGACCGTAACTGGGAAAGGTCTACTGTTTCTTTCAGCTTATCCTCGTCCCTTTTCCAACAACGCCTTATGCCAAGGTGTCGTATTTTATCCTTGGAACAGATGCTGGAACTGTTGTGCAACACAAGAGAAAACTTCTCCTCCCTTGACTTTGAGGCACTTATTTCATGGAGTAGATTATGCACATAACAATAATCTATACTTAGGCCCGAACCAGCTTTTGATTCCGAAGTCTGGATGATGCTCCTGCTTATCAGTTCTGAAAAGTAGCTCTCCCCATTCTCTTCTGCAGTCATGTTATGGGTCCCAATTGAGTAACCCTCCGCGATCCACCGCCTCACCAAATGTCTCCTCTTGATTTTTTGATCTTCCGGAAAGATAGACAGATACAAGAAGCATAGCTTCAGATGATACGGTAGGTCTTCACAGTTGGAGGTAAGAACTGTCCTTATATCCTCAAGACTTGGATTTTTCTCCAATTCAGAACTGAAATGCTCATTGAATCTCTTCCATTCTGAAGCAGCTCTTGGCTTGCTCGCCAAGAAGCCACATATTGTGGTTATTGCGAGTGGAAGCCCATTGCTCTTCTGCAGGATGCATTCTGCTTGCTCAAGCATTCCAGGCCGACCATTAAAATCAGCAGGCTCAATAAGGGTCTACATTGGATGCAATAAGTATCTAGTTAGTTGGCACTTATATATATATGTTCAACAATATGCTAATTAAGGGTTGATTTTTAAAAAAATGCTAACGGTTATTTTAAAATGGTTATGGGAAAAAAGACATGTTTTTGAACGCGCAGCTGTAAGTAAACAACAAAAAAAATTATTAATACATTTTCTTTGTCCTTTCATAAAAAATTAATAAACTTCCTAATCATCCGGGAGGTTGTATATATGCATACTCCTTTTGTTTTTAAAATGATATCGCCGCTGACTTCAAATATCAATTTTAACCACTCGTCTTATTCAAAAAATTAATTTAAATGTGTAAAATTTTGAACAGTAGTTCAAATATATTTGATGATAAAGCTAGTTGAGGTTTGAAGTCAATAGCAACATATGTTTGAAAACAGAGGGAGTAACTACCTATCCTATGTTTGAAAATATTGTTTTATAAAGTCTACCATTTATATTCTAGTCTCTTCTCGCAAAAGATGGCTAGAAAGTACTAATTCCTCTACCCAATACATAAATTAATACTACCACTGTTTCTAAGGTATGAGATATCTATGCAAGAATGTGTTCTTTAGATCGGCCCCCTCTTTTTTGCACCTTCTTGTTTTTTTTACCAAGACCAAGCAATGTTGCCTATATAATGTTGCGATACAGCCTTTTCCAAATCATGCAACTGCATGCGGCATATTTAGTCAAAGTAAAGAATGAAGTGATTACTCTGTCTGCATGGTTGTTGAGGCAACTATATATTTGGCCACTATATATATTTGTTAGATAGAGATACATACAACCATCATGTGGTTTCCAAGCTTAGCACATACACGGCGAAATTTCACCGAAATATCTAAAATATCGCATTTATCGGTGAGGTCCTTAATAATTGAAATGAATGAGATGTCGTCGCTAATTATGTGTAATATTCCATATGTTGTAGAGATATGTCAATGGTTAAATTTTAGTTGTTGCACTTTTTTAAAAAATAATTTTTGGGCTCAATGCGAGGTCAAATCCGTGACATTTTCGTACCAGTGGATCATGACAGACTTGAATGTTTCGTCATAATTTGTGGACCGGAAAGCCCACCAGTGCAAACCCATGACGAAAAATCAATAATCGTCGTAGATGGTATATCTTTATGATGTTTTCTAAATACGTCACAGAGAATACATCACGGAATGTAAGATTTGTTGTAGTGTTTATTAATCCAAATTGCTTTGTGTGTTTATATAAATATGATTTTTTATAGATTAAACATAATTTACCATGAAATTATGTTAATTATATTTAAATTTGTTTACGGAAATTTTCATATTTATCAGTGACCTTGGAAAATTTCTGCATAGCGAATTTTCTTTCCTATGCATGTGATCTGCAATCAAACTGAAAAGGAAAATATACAGATAAATGTTCACCTTCGCAAAGAGTTCAAGTGCAGCGTCATTTGTTAGAGCTTCAAGTTTGAATATGTTGTGCACGGAGCAATGCTCAGCAACACTCTTTTCCCTTGTTGTAACTATGATCCGACTCTCAGTTTCAGCTTCTGGAAGATATTGTATTAAGAACTTCCATTGGGCGATTGAGGATATATTGTCAAGAACAATGAGATAACTCCGTTCTTGTAGAAGCCGGTTTGACTCTTCAATCAAATCTTTAAGCTCCATCTTTCTCAGATTTTCTTTGCATGTGATGTCAGCCTCTTGGAACTGCATAAGTAAACTCCTGAAGATCTCCTCAGCACTGAACAAATGAGGTAAAGTGACCCAGGCACACTTTTGAAACTTGCGGATAACATCTTTGTTTTCGAAGATGCTTTTAGCAAGAGCAGTTTTCCCGATGCCACCCATGCCCCATATGGGAATTATTTGGCGACTTTTGTTGCCATTGGTAATAATTTGGATGATCTGAGACTTTTCGGTCTCACGCCCAATGAGAAGCGCTTGCTTTGAAGCAAAAGTAACAGGCGTTATGGCGAACGACTGCAAAAGGTAGGAGTAGTAAAATGAGCCGGAATGAAGTGTTTTATTATTCAATAGAACGGATACATGTAACTGACATACTTCCTCCTTTTTTTATTATTCATGATGTTGGGATAATATTTTAGTTTGTTTTAAGCTAAAAAAGTTGCCCTGTATAACAACATCAATGAAAAAACTAGCCTTTATTAAGAAAATAAAAAAATAAAGTTGCTACGAATGTTTCATGATATATAGGAGTATGATTTAACGGCGTATTAGAGTGGAATGTATACCAATGATCAATATTAATTACATACAGTTACTAGAGTAGTGTTTCTTGTATTTGAAGGATATACTGTACTTAGAAGAGAGTTAATAATGGTATTCACCTTATGTGGATCTTGGAAAGCATCAGCAGCTGATTTGGCAGCACAAGATAAAGCGTCATCATCTTTGATGAGCTTATATCTCTCGTTACTCTGTTTTATCCTTTCTTTCAACTTGCGTATCTTGTCGACAACACTTTTCCTCTGCTCCGGCTTGGAAGGTGAGCGTGGTGGCTTCTCCAGGTGGACGACGAACTCCTTGAAGTAGTCCTCCACGTCGTAGGCGAGGTCGCGGGCCTGCCTCACCCAGGTCCTGCGCGTGCTTTTTTGATGGCCGCGTCGGTCCGCCGCGTCCACCAGGAAAGACCCCATCATCTCGAACTCGTCCTTGATGAAGTTGAGGTCGTCGTCCAGGTCACCCTCCTTCTTGAGGGGAGGTGTTGCCTTGTAAAGGGTATGGGACAAGTCGATAACTGAGCTGGTCAGCTTAAGGACCGCAAGCATCGCTGGATCCATGGTGTTACCACACGGATGTTGTGTGGCTAGGGCGGAGGGCTGTGGAGCTGATGTGGGATTCGGGTGGAGAGATGCTTTGTCTCTAGGGAGGATGGGGATGGTTTATATAGCCGCTCGTACGCCGAGGCAGCTAAAATGCATGGAACCCCTAACCTAAGACGACTTGCCCTATCTATGGAGTAAACAAGATCCACTTGACCTTGGAATCTACAGGTTGCACAGTACGTACTCAACTACTCCTAGTTTGTGCTTCTTTAAAGAAAATGTCAACTGCTTGCGTTCAAAAAATAAAATGTCAACTGCGTTGGTCGTGCTACCTGCTTAACACTTATAGCTGAAACAGTTTGCTGCCCTGGTTTCAATTCAAGTATTCAGTGCATCTCTCTGCTTAAGCTTATGCTTTGGCTTCAAAGTTCCATTCATGCATGTGAAAAGCATTACAGGTCCTGAGCCATATAACATCGACAGACTAAAAATTATTTCTCGAGACACTGGCCGGGGCCAAATCAAATGGGCCTGTAGCGAGTCACTCTGTAAGGAAGCTGAGTATTGATTTGTTGTATATACATTTATTCTCAAACAAGAAGTATGGCTATATATCAGTTCATCCTCTCAAAAAGATCTGCCACGCTAATCAGTAGGCTGTAGCTGAAGAACAAAGACGTACATGTTTTTTTTTCTTCCCTAAACTAAATTGCATCGTTCGTAGTCCCAAAATCTCACCATTGCCACTGACATTGCATTTTGATGTGCTTGACTTATCCCTTACTGGCAATCAAGCGGCCGGATCACGGAGGAAACTGAAACTAAAGAGCAAATATATGTACCATTATTTACCTTAGCCTTCTCCATCTATTGTACTTAGAGATGCAAGTTTTCCAATTTTTTGGTCAGTGAGTCGGCCAAAACTTTTTAAAATGAACTAATTTTTCTTTTCATCTTATATTAGTGGGAAAAATAAAATAAACTAGAGATTTGACCCACAAAACCCGTTAGGTACCCACTCTGATTTGGACATGTCATCTGCCGGTTGGAAACCGGTGACCTTTCGTCAACATATCCTCCCAACTGTTTTTCTTTTAATTGGCATGCACTGCCTGTTGAATGAGTCACGATGGCTAGGCCATGTGTTAGCGACTGCAAGAAGACAAAGGACAGTTCCATGGTTCTGTTTGAAGGGAAGGGCAGAAGACCTTGACTTTTTTTTTTTAAAGCCCCATTTGAAACGTAGGAGTTTTACAGATATTGTATATGAATTTCACATGAATTTCAATTTGATAAAAAAAAACCACATAATTTAGAAAAAAAATTGTTCCAAAAAGAACATAAATCTTTTCTATCGAATACAATTATAGCATCTGTTAATATACTTATGCACCCATTCACACTATAACGCACGTCACCATTGCTTGGGAAGTGATATGGTATCTGTGAAGCTGCTGTTTTTTATTCCTGCTAGGTTAGTTTATAGCTGCGTGCATCTTCCTTCCTAGACAAGTTGCTCAATAGGTCTTCATATGAAGATTCATGGAAATGGATCTGCAATGAAGTTATCAAAGACCGGCCCTTTTCAATTGATTAATGCAAATTGACCGTGACTTCAGGTCAATATTCCACGCTGATTCAGGTCTATCCCTCAGTCAACAAAATCTCTTCCCAGATGGAGACTGGTACCATACATTTAACTCGGTATTATCCTGGAGAAGCTATACACGGAGGGGAAAAAAGGTACTTTCACTTACACTTCTACACCCATTAGCATTTTTGCCTTTTCATATTACATGACCGGTATTTCATACTTCTTTGTATTTCAGAACCACACCTTGATATAGTGGTGGAAGAGAAGTAGAACCACACCTTGATATAGTGGTGGAAGAGAAGTGTTTTGGTTTGACGGGCCCAGTAAAATGACACACCTTGACATTGCATTTTGATGTGCTTGACTTATCCCTTACTGGCAACCAAGCGGCCGGATCACGGAGGAAACTGAAACTAAAGAGCAAATATATGTACCATTATTTACCTTAGCCTGGTGGCATAACGTTAAAAAAAACCTACTAAATCAAATTGCCATTACTAAATAGCTATTGCAATCAGTATAGTACTTTCAGATTAAATATCTTCACAATGGACACTGACATTGCAACTTGGGCGAGCACTCATGAGGAAAATGGAAACCCAAAGACTGACATGCCCTGTCCATGCAAAAAAAAAAAAAGATCTACTGGACCTTGGAATATACTAAACTAGTCTGCGCTTCTTTAAAATGTCAACGGAGTTGATCATGCTACACCCACTTATAGCTGAAACAATTTGCTTCCCTAGTGTCGACTTAAGTATTCAGTGAAACTCTCCGCCGAGCACTTATCAAATGTTCAAGTACTTGCTTGTTTCTTAAGCTTATAATTTGGCTTCAAAGTTTCATTCAAGTAAAAAATAATACATCTTGAGCCTTATAAAATAGACAGACTAAAAATTATGCCTCGAGGCACTAGGGCCGTATCAAAGGGGCCTATAGCAAGTCAATATGTTAAGGAGCTGCATATTTATCTGTTAGAGAGAGACATTTTGTAAACAAGAATTATAGCTATCAGTTTGTTGCTGTAATCTGAAGAACAAAGGCGTGCATTTTTTTTTCTTGCCTGGTGGCATATATAGCATTCGACAATCCAAAACCAAATTGCATCATTTAATGGCTACTACTGTCAATGTTTCCGAAAATCTCATCATTGGCATTCACATTACAATTTGTTCAATTGATTTATCCCTTTTTGTCAATCAAGCGGCCGGATCAAATAAGAAATTGTAAACAAATAGTAGCAAAGATCTGTACCGCTTACCCTCGCCTAGTGGCATAGCATTAAAAAATACTAGTAAATCCAACTGTTATTACTGAATAGCTACTAGTGGTAGTGGTTTCAAATTAAGGATCTTCACCGTTGACATTGACATTTGCAACTCGGCCAACTTCTATTCATTCACAATCGAGCAGATTGCACAATTAGTAAATGTTACACATGCCTCTCGATCACATGGCATCACCATTGACAATGCTCGACCAATCAAACTCGAGATTTACAAAAAATCATTCAAACGTGTCAATCTTCCAGATCTGCCGGGGAGAGGGGGCTCATCTATCTTCCTCCTCCCTCAGCCGCCTCCCCCCCCCCCCCCCCCCCCCCCCCCCCCCCCCCCCCCCCCCCCCCCCCCCCCCCCCCCCAACCTCCATTTTCTTCCTCTTCTCCCCTCTATCCCCTCCAATTTTCAATGGAGTTTACAAAGCTTGAGAGCGTGCTTGTCTATATGAGGAGCGTGTTTTATCTATATGAGATCAGATCCATTTCAAGTATATATCCATCCAAACTAGCCATTGTCATACTCATTTTCCTTTTAATTAGATGCATGAGTATTTATTACTTTTCTAATTTACGATGGTTGATCAACAACCCCTTGATTAACGAAAAATTTTAGTATATTATTTTGATCAGTAGACATTGCAACTCGATCTACTTGATCCAATATAATTGAAATTATGTAAGATTCTTTACGTTGCTATTTTTGAAGTGTTTAAACAATCAAAACTGAAATTCTCTGCTGTCTGTCTGCCTGCCGTCTTGCATTTTTTTTATGCCATGCATGGCTGCAGATGCCTTTTAGTCTGTGGAGCGTTTACTTTTATTCTGGGGAGATGAACTGGATGGTACAAGTGTACAACTAGTTGTCCTTTCTTGTTTTGTCAATGTCGTCAATGGGTTCTGCCTCTCCGGCATTGCCCTTTCTAGAAGAGACATGGTTTTATACTTCCTCCGTTCAAAAAATATAAGTATTTTTTAATTTAGTCAAAGTCAAATTTTTATCACTTTTTCACTATTAATAATAATAAATTAATAATATTTTATTATATAAAAATCATATTTTTTTATTCATCATGAAATAAGTGTGGTTGTTGCTCGCATAACTTAATATGTCTCACAATTACCTACTATATATTGTAACAAAAAAATTATATATTTTTTATTCATCATGATATATATATATGTAACATATGTAAGGTTATGAATAAGTGTGGTTGTTGCTTTCATAACTTAATATGTCTCATCATGTGACCTACTATATATTGGCTCTCTTTTTTTTTGAAAAAAATATGCTTTTGATAAGGTAGCGTATGAACTTAGTAACAAAAATTACCTTTGATAAGGTACCGTATGATAAGGTTTCATATATAGTCTTGCTTAGGAAGTACTGGTGCATCATCCCGTCAGGAAGGTAAATGAAAACTAGCATACGACCGGATGACTGCCACCAAGGCTGCTTTCATCCAAGATAAGCCATGAGACCACCCCGCTAATTTGTATATAAATGCAACAGCTATCTTTTTGAAATTCCTGCTCAAGAAAATATAAGGCACCCAAATATAAAAGAAACAATTAAAGCGTTCCATGTTTTGTTTGCTATAGAAGTCACCAAATAAATGTTTTCTTAGTATTTTTGGCACGCATTAAACCAACTCAATCAATAACAATAAATTGTGCATAAATACTTGCCCACAATACGGCAGCTGCTGCGTTTATATATTGGTACCTCCTATAACGCGGATCCTTTGTGTTCTAAGGTTCCAAGATCATTGGAGGTGTTTCTCGCATAGTCACCGGAACATCAGTCTAGTAGATTCGAAAAGCCCGTTCATCTGCAGGCTGCAGGTTGATGAGCGGCAGCTGCCTGATGGACGCCAAGGCTAAGCTGATTCTGCTGTCCATGCTCCTGGCATGCCTCACGATCTCTGTGAAATGTGAGTTCATAAGCCTTTCCTCATGTTCTATACTGTATCTCCTATCATCAATTTTTTTTCAGTGCATCGAAAATTGTGATATGATGCAGTGGCACAACGCGTACCCATGCAGGTGACGACGAAGGCGGCAATGTCAGGCAGCAAACCCCTGCAGCTGGTGGTCTCCAGCGGCTGCCGGACGGCGAGGCGATGACAAGGAACAGCAGCAAGATCGTCATAAAGTTGTGCTTTCAACGTAACTGTAAGAACAGCTTGGATAGCTGCTACTGCTGCGAAACGCTGCCGAAGAAGCCTTGCTACCTTGACCAGAAGAAGTGCTGGAGCGACTGCCCCTCTCGGGAGACCCCTCTGCCAGGGCACGTTGCCCAGAGTCTCACCTACCCTAGTCTTGGCTTATTACCATTTTGTGAGATATGTTGAGACGAGAGAGCATTCGGGTTTAGCTACTTAGTCCTGAATAATTTCGACCTGGATCTCATTATGAAATTGGCTTGGTGCAGATTGTAATTCAAAGCTAGGTTTACAGATCTAGCCAAACATGAAACAATGGGTTTAATGATTTTGCAACTAATTTCCAAATTTTGATTTTTCGATTTGAAGCTATTTTTGATTGGTTTTTCTGGCTTTTACGATTTTCTCAAACCCGATCGGTTTTAATGGTTCAAACGAAATAAAAAATCTTGACCTTAACGGAGCTAAAATTAGATTATGCTTGGCAAAAGACTCTTTATCCTTCTAAAATCCCAACAACGTCATACCTTTTTTAGAAAAAGAAATGGCAAACATGTCATTAGACAAGTAAAAAAATAGATTATATAATCTTGTCTCCAAACACCCATCTAATTTTTTTCATAATCTAAATTATATAATCAAATATATCCATAATCTAAATTTTAAGAATCCATAGTGTCTCAGAGCAGGCCCTAAAACGAGGAAAAAAAAATAAAACGTTGCCATATTTTGTTTGCCGTAAAGTGCATGAAATAAATGTTCTCTATGTTTATTTTGGCATGCATTGAACCAACTAAGTTACAAACAATTAAATGGTGTGTAAATAGCTGCCCAAAATACGGCGGCTGCTGCGTTTAAATATCGAATCCTTTGAGTTCTTCCAAGATTATTCGCGGTGTCTCTCACATAGTCATTGGAACATCGGTTTAGTAGATTCGAAAAGGCAGTTCATCAGGCTGCAGGATCCCCGGCAGCAGCCTGATGGACGCCAAATCTACGCTGATTCTGCTCTCCATGCTCCTGGCATGCCTCACAATCTCTGTGAAATGTGAGTTCGGTCATAAGCCTATCCTCCTCACGCTCTACATCTCTTGCCAAACTTTACAGTGCGCCCTTTGAAATTCGACGTGATGCATAGCGGCACAACGCAATACCCATGCAGGTGCCGGCGAATTAGGCGGCATCGACATGCAGGAAACCCCTGGAGGTGGTCTACGGCGGCCGGCGCCGGACGGCGAGGCGATGCCAGGGAACAGCAGCAAGATTGTCATAAAGTTATGCTTCGAACGCGGCTGTAGGAATAGCTTCGACAGCTGCTACTGCTGCGGAACGCTGCCCCGTACACCTTGCTACCTCGACCAGAAGAAGTGCTGGAGCGTCTGCCCCTCTCGGGAGACCCCTCTGTCGGGGCACGTTGTCCAGAGTCTCATCCATATTTGTATCTATACATTTATTTATGGCCACGTTTGGTCCCCGATCGAGGCTCCAGACACTGTCCTTGATCCTCAACACTTATCGCAGCACACCATTCAAATTGCGACAGGGCTGTACTTGATCATGCAGGTTCTAACCGGTGGCCGGATGGTGGATGCCAAGGCGATGGCAATTCTGTTCGCCCTCCTCATGGCATGCTTTGCGTTCCCTCCGAGATGTCAGTACATGAACTTATCATCCTATCGCTCTCGCTGCAAAAAGTTTTACGAATCTGGTGACTGAAAGACGCAGAAAATTGTGGCCTTGTTCCAGGTGAAGCTGGCGACCGGAAGGGATCAACAGTTGGTGGCCTCTGGCGCCGTGGGCCGGACGCGGAAGAGGTAATAATCAGGGGCAGCAAGCTCCGTATCGTGCTATGCGTGAGGAATTGGTGCCGCGGGCTGAACGGGAAGTGGGAGGACTGTTACTGCTGCCAAACGCAGCCCGGCACGCCTTGCTACTTCAGCCAGCAAAACTGCTGGAGGGTATGCCCCAGTCCTTTGAACACCGCTTCGCCGGGAGCACGGCCGCCGGCGGCGGACCAGCGGGAGGGTCTTGCGCCGGAGATCCTTCGAGCGGCTTAGTCTTCTTTGGATCTCCACGCCATGCTTTTTGTTTTGAGTTCATAAATATATGGATCGGTTCGTGGATTTGGAGTGCATCGATGGATTTGAACTTCTTAAATGGTCTCTGTCTCTAATAATAGTGATGTCTTTGAATATTGATTGATATCTAGAGGGGTACAAGACAAACCAAACTGTAGGCATGTTAATTATTGCTGGGATCGAATGAGAATGGCCATGCTTAATCTCAAAGTAGAATTTCGGCTGGGCGTTCTACAGTTCATCGCGTGTGCTAGCACCATCTGCTTTGGTGAGACAATGCTGGCCCTTCGTCACGTCGCACACAGGGGTCACCGGTGGCTGGTGCTCTCCGCCGTCAAAATTCGGCGTCTTGGGCCGACGAGCAGCGTCCGACGAGCGACGGGCGGTGCCACCTCCTGAAAAAGAAAAGACGCGTGGAATTATTTCAAACCACATGAATTTCCATATTTACCTCATGTGTTTTTTTAACACATTATTTCATCCAGTTTTAAAATATTAACATCATTAATTTTTAACATCAACTTTGATCATTTATCTTATTTTTCAAAAAAAATTGATAATATAATATATTTTGTTATAATTTGCTCTAGTATTAGTGGTATTTAAAATACAATAAATAATTTTACACATTTAAATAATTTTTTTGAATAAAATGAACGGTTAAAGTTGATGTTAGAAACCAATGTTATCGCTATTTTAAAACTGGAGGGCGTATATAAGAACGCATGATTTACCGATCGTCGATTCGAGTTTCAGTGCATCAACCTCACGACAGTCCATGCAACCATCATTATTCGCTGCCAACGCAAGATCAAAATTAGGATGTAAAACAGCATATCTAAGATAAATTTCCTGCTAGGATTGTTAAGATGGATTATATATCTACTAGCTCACAGGTCCCCGGCGGCGAAGCCATATCTGCCGCCGCGACAGAGCGGAGCGGGGACGATGGCATAAGCAGCAGAAGCAAAAGGGACAGCGCCAAGATTTGTTTGGACGAGATGCCAAGCTGAAGAGAAGCCGCCATGGCTTCGAGCTAGTGTATAGCTCAATGTATAGATGGATTGCTACCTAGTTTTAGCTCAATGGTCGATCTGGGTTGGTAACAAGATCTGCAAAGAAGCCAATATATAGAGTGGAGCTTCACTTCGTGACTGCACAATAGAATGCCGAGCATCACGTACGCTGATCGATGTCTATCTATGCTTGCATAAGCCCCAACAAATTTCTGATGGAGACAGACGTAACAAGATATATAAAATGCAGTCTGAAGGCACGCTGTGTTGTGCTGAACTAATTACTCCGTACCCGGTCCGTCCACCATTTACTTACGTTGACGGTAAGGTCATTGACCATTGACCCCATAAAAAGTCATTTAGTTACCTAATGTGGTGACCTTATTGTCATCTTTCACCTACTGTGATGACCTTATTGTCTTTCACCTAATGTGATACGTGGGATACATCAGAAGTTGTAGTTGGGTCAACAGCTTAGACCACAGAAATACAGAAATAGACATCCCTTACCTTTTTTCTATGGTCAAGACAATACTTTGTTTGCTTGAACACAACGAGCAAGAGCAAGATTGGAGAATTAGTTCGTACATGACTATCCAGAACTTATCCTCGCAGCTGAGGTTCTGCGTAGCTCTCTCGCTGCCACTAGTACTACAGGCGACCATCGATATGCGTAGATTGATTTTCACCAACCCTGTTTGCTTTCTCGTCTCGTCAATATCCATCGCTTGTAGTCTCGTGCCATACTCAGGCCGCGACGATAAGTTCTGAATAGTTATGAACTTAGTCTCCAAACTTGGGTCTCTTGCTCGATGTGATCAAGCAAACAAAATATTGTCCTGACCATAGAAAAAGAGGTAATGGATGTCAATTTCTGTATTTCTGTGGTCTAAACTGTTGACTCAACTCCAACATATTATGTTGTATCCCACGTATCATTGTAAACCATACTTGCTGTTTCACCTAATGTGATGGCGTTATTGTCATCTTGACCAAGTAAAACAACGTAAGTATATGGTAGTAAGAGTGGTCAATATGACAGTAAGGTCATCACATTAGGTGAAAGATGACAATAAGATCATCACATTAGGTAAGTAAATGCCATTTTATAGGGTCAATGACCTTACCGTCAACGTAAGTAAATGGAGGGGTCAGTTACCACACGCGTTGCAGGTGACATGGGGGCCGGGGTGACTGCTGAGCACTCTCTGAACTCAGCAACGGTGTTTGCTTGCTCTGAGGTCAAATGTGTCACCAACCACTCTCCGCAGGCTTTATATTAGCTAATTTCACCTGACTACTTCAAGTTCATCACAGTGTTAAAGAGACACCCAAGCATGAATAATTTATCTGCCTGATGATAACTGCATCATCGTAAGGCTGATCAATTGGTAGTCAAAGTCGTACCTGTAAAACACCATTTCCTGTTCTTTGTCGCAAGTTTGTATTACCATATTGGAGCATTCTGTTCGTTTGGCCCTCTAAGATAGTGAATCTCTGAGTCATGAGGTTGTGAATAGAATACCAGCAAGCATGAATAATTTAATTAATTTTATTATTATATAAATTATATATTATAAAAAATATGGTGAATCTAGAAATATAAATCTTATGTTGATCAAGTTAATTAAATTTATAGAAATCATTAGTCAAAGCTGTAGCCAAAAAAACCTAGAAATAAGCTTCTATTGGTATGGAGGGAGTACCTTCTTAGCTTTTAAATCTCTTCAAACAAATTGCTTCAGTTGTTGTCATCACCAAGCTTAGTGGGTGGAGACATATTTAGCTGCATGTATGCAACATAATGGTCGTCGCAATGAATGATTCCATAAAGTGCAATGAATTTAAGACCCCGTTTGAAACGGGGAAAACTTTCCCATTCCTATGATTTTCATGTGAAATTGAACTGTTTTCTGTGAAAGTTCTATAAAATTCTTACATTCCAAACAGGGCCTAAAACTTGTTTAACCTATGACGTAGGGTGAAAGATTAATTGCGTGTATGATTGTGCAAGAGGTTACAGAGAAGTATCTCTGGTCAACAAAGGAAGCACTTCTGGAAGTATTTTGCATCTATTAATCCAGCTTCCTCATATCATAGTTATTGAGTTAAAAGTCATTACCAAACTCATTTTATTCAGAAGTGTATTTGTCATCACAAAGCCAAATAATCAGACATCGACATCATTCTATTGACAAAGCATGTGGATAGAGATCACAAATTAACAAGCCATCTGATCCCAATCAGCCAAGCCAGCTGACCCCAGTGGGTCATGCACTGGCTTCACCCCTGATATAAGATAAGGTGGTGTGTATGCTCTCCAAGCACAACTGCGCTTTATTGTTTCCCAGCACCTACAGCAAAATGATCCCGTTTTGGGCATCCTGTACAAATCTCTTTCGACTTTTGGCTTTCCTCATCTTCTCATGTTCCTTGCCGTTAGTGACCAGTGAC
Source organism: Zoysia pacifica (assembly GCA_001602315.1). Classification (NCBI taxonomy): domain Eukaryota; kingdom Viridiplantae; phylum Streptophyta; class Magnoliopsida; order Poales; family Poaceae; genus Zoysia; species Zoysia pacifica. Next base: position 38,833 of record BCLH01001763.1, on the reverse strand, counting down.
AACACTGATACTGATCGCGAAGCCCTCCTATGCTTCAAGTCTCAAGTCTCTGATCAAATTGGAGCTTTAAACTCGTGGAGCAACACATCCCTGAATTTCTGCGACTGGAGTGGAGTTTCATGCAGTGCACATAACCCGCATCGGGTCACCGCACTAAATCTCAGCTCCCAAGGCCTCGGTGGCACAATACCATCTTGTATAGGAAACCTGAGCTCCATTAAAAGCCTTGATTTGTCAAACAATGGCATCCATGGAAGCATTCCAACAGAGCTCGGACACCTCAGACAAATTATCAACCTTAATATGAGCATCAACTCTCTTGATGGCAGCATCCCAGTTGAGCTGTCCTCGTGCACCCGACTCCAGGTCCTCGACTTGTGGGAAAACTCTCTCCAAGGTGAGATCCCGCCAAACTTAACTCAATGCATCCGTCTCCAGCATGTCGTACTCAGTGACAACAAGTTGCAAGGAAGCATTCCCAGTGGGTTTGGGCTGCTACCTGAGCTGGAAAATTTAGACCTCTTCAACAATTTCCTCACAGGCAATATACCACCATTGTTGGGCAGCAGCTCAACACTTGTCTATGTAGATATTGGGGCCAATCAATTAACAGGAAGAATACCAGAGTTCTTAGCAAATAGCTCATCTCTTCAAGTTCTTGGGCTCATGAAGAACAGCCTTATTGGAGAGATCCCTCCAGCGCTCTTCAATACCTCCACTCTGACTACCATTTACCTCCACGATAACAAATTAGTTGGTTCCATACCACCTGTAAAAGCAACTACTGCACCTATTGAAATACTTAGTCTATACCAGAATAGCCTTACAGGTGAGATACCCACCTCACTGCGCAACCTTTCCTCCCTGCTCCGTTTGTCACTTGCGGTAAATAACTTGGTGGGAAGGATCCCAGAGAGCCTAAGTAATATCCCTTCACTAGAGAGGTTGATTCTGACATTCAACAACTTGTCTGGACCAGTTCCCCAGTCTATTTTCAACATGTCATCCTTGAAATTTCTTGAAATGGCCAATAACTCGCTCACGGCACAGCTGCCACCAGAATTTGGCAACTGGCTTCCAAACCTTCAGAGCTTGATCCTATCAACAACACGATTGGATGGACCAATCCCAGCTTCTATTGTCAATGCATCCAAGCTTGAAAAAATTTACCTTGTCCACACCGGACTTTCAGGAACAGTGCCATCCTTTGGGTCCATGCCAAACCTACGTGAGCTTGATCTTGGAGACAACCTGCTTGAAGCAGGTGACTGGAGCTTCCTATCATCCCTTGCAAACTGCACTCAGCTGAAGAGACTATTGTTGGACACGAATAGTTTCAGAGGAAGCTTGCCAAGTTCTATTGGTAACCTTTCCTTGCAGCTTGAGTGTTTATGGCTCAGAAGGAACAAAATTACAGGAACAATTCCACAGGAAATAGGAAATTTTAGGAACCTAACAATGCTCTATATGGATCTGAACCACTTCACTGGCAGAATTCCACCGACTATAGGAAATTTGAGCAACTTACTGATTCTAAGTTTTTCACAAAATAACCTCTCGGGCCACATCCCAGACTCTATTGCCAACCTGGAAAAACTAACCGAGCTTCATTTGGATGGGAACAACTTCAGTGGGAGCATATCTGCAAGGTTAGGCCAAATGAGACAATTACAGAAACTGAATATCTCTCATAATTCATTTTATGGAAGCATACCACGTGAAATCTTCAATATTTCTACACAAAGCTTGGACTTGTCATACAATTTCTTTACTGGGCCCATACCAATGGGGATTGGCAGTCTCATCAATCTTGAAAGCTTTAGTATTTCCAACAATCTCTTGACTGGTGATATTCCGTTCACTCTAGGACAGTGCGTACTTTTAGAAATTTTTCACGTGGAGGGAAATCTTCTTACTGGAAGCATTCCACAATCTTTCACTAACTTGAAAGTTGTCAACGTAATGGACCTCTCTCGGAACAAACTGTCAGGAAAAATTCCAGAGTTCCTTGCTTTCTTGAGCTCTTTGCAGACACTCAATCTTTCATTCAATGACTTTGAAGGCCCAATACCATCAAATGGTATATTTGCCAATGCAAGCACAGTGTCCACAGAAGGAAATCACAGGTTATGTGCACTACCTCCAGGGTCAAGCCTCGCCCTTTGCCCAGAATCAGGATCGAAGAGAAAAAATAAGTCTGCTGTTCTGAAGATAGTAATCCCAATTGCAATGTCTACTGTTGTAATTTCCTTGATATGTTTAGCTGTCATTCTTACCAGGAGTAAGAAAAATGACCTAAGTTTGCAACACGCTAGTGAGGATATGGAGAGAATAACATATGACGATATTGCCAGGGCAACAGATGGGTTCTCTCCAGTAAACTTAGTTGGCTCCGGATCCTTTGGGGCTGTTTATAAAGGAATTTTTCGTTTTGAGGATGATCCGGTTGCTATTAAAATTTTAAATCTCAACAAGTACGGAGCACCCAAAAGCTTCATAGCAGAGTGCGAGGCGTTAAAAAATACTCGCCATCGGAATCTTGTCAAAGTCGTTACTTTATGCTCTTCGGTTGATCCTACTGGGTCGGATTTCAAAGCACTTGTCTTTCAGTATATGCCTAATGGGAGCCTCGAAAGGTGGCTACATCCGGAAGACCATGAGCATGATAAATGGCTAAGTTTGGGTGAAAGGATCAACATAGCCCTGGACATTGCATATGCTTTAGATTATCTCCATAACCAATGTGCATCTCCTCTAATACACTGTGACCTGAAGCCAAGCAATGTTTTTTTGGATCTTCAAATGACTGCGTATGTTGGTGATTTTGGGTTGGCAAGATTTATACGTGCCAGTTCAACTGCAGTGTCCACTAATTCTACAAGTTTGGCCAACCTAAAAGGGTCCATTGGATATATTGCACCAGGTAATAGGAAATAATGACATCCATACGACCTCTTCCATGGGCCTATTCAGTCTCTTGACATGTGTAGTGTTATTTCTTTTTCTTACTTCACTTTCGTCATGTGTTCAAATTTAAATGCAGAGTACGGCATATGTGGACAAATCTCAACAAAGGGCGATGTCTACAGCTATGGAATTCTTTTGCTAGAGATGTTTACTGGGAAGTGTCCTACTGATGATAAATTCAATGATGGCTTGACCCTTCACACAGATGTAGCTGCCAAATTTCCTATTGCAGTAGCTGAGATTTTAGACCCCAGAATCCTGCAAAACGACGACTTGGATGGGGAAAATGAAGCTATGATGCAGAGCTGCATCCTCCCAATGGTAAAGGTGGGCCTCTTGTGCTCCATGGTCTCACCAAGAGACCGATTGGGAATGGCACAAGTTTCGAATGAAGTACACAAAATCAAGTGCGCATTCCTCGAGATTTGTAGTGGGGGAATATGAGTGTGAGCTAAAAGTAAGAATAGCTGTTTTCACAAAGCAAAAACTCTGCACTTGTTTCTGATTTTCTACCTAAGTTGGTACAGGATTGTACATTGCAGCGATTGTGCTACACAGGTCTAATTTAGAACAACTGTGCAAGAATAATTTTGTGTGATACTGAATCATAGACCAAGCTGTCCCCTTGATTTTGCAAAATGTACAAGACTACATGTCTTAACCTACAGCCCTTCCCAGTACCCTCAATGCAAAAAGGTTTTGCGCAAACCACGAATCCTAAATTGCACAAACGCGAGGTGTATCAGAGAGCACGTACGCAGATCAACGGCGGACGTTAGAATCACCGCGTACAAGCACAGGAATGAGCAGACTGCTCAGAGGCATTTGCACGAACAGAGCAGCAGCATGCAGGTCAAGCAGGTGAAACAACTCACAGACGAAAAGGAAGCATACGGACCTGTCTATTCAGGCGTAAGATAAGCCACTGGCGGCGACGCTCCTGCCTCAGCTGGCTCCACGGCGCTAACACGGCGAAACAATCCATTTTGGTTCCGGCGAGGCGCCGGTGATACGCCGCCGCCTAGGTGCAGTCGCGTGAGCGCTGCCACCCAGAATATGCCACGATCACGAGGCCACGAGTCGGCTTGACGACACCGGACCAGAGATGAACTGATGAAGAGGGCTGGGGAGTGATCGGCGCCATGCAAGGTTATTGTCTGTTGCCACGGCCGAGTCGCCGAGACTCTCCACACGAAAGACTGCCGATTGTGGAGAAAAAAAAATAATGGGCCTAGTGGGGTGGGGCAGACAGTCTTCTTCGTTTTCAGACATTCAGGCCCAATTTGGAGGCCTTCGTATGGGTCCAGTTCGTAAAAATCGTTCGTAGATGTACTGTAATTGCCTTTCGTTCAAAACCAACTTGCTCGAAGATTCATCTTTTAGGGACGCGTACAACATAATTCATTAATGTGACATGAACACTCTTTGCTACAATTTGAATAGTCACTAAAGAATCCCCCTCACACAAAATTATTGCTACTGTAAATAGTATTTCACAACCGTTCTACTTATACATCAATGGATTATAACTTATACTCTCTCCGTTTTTAAATTAATGTCAGCGTTGACTTTTAATTTTAACTTTAATCTTTCATTTTATGTTTTATTCAAAAAATTAGTTTAAATATGTAAAATTTTAAGTTGTGATTTAAATAACTTTAATGATTAATTAAATGATAACAAAATATATAATTTTTATCAAAAAATTTTGAATAAGATGAATGGTCAAAGTTGAGATTAAAAATAAACGATGACCAGACAGGCAGCAAGCCAAATGATATTACTACATAAGATCAGAAGCTTTCCTCTGCTTTTGCATCTTGCATCGTACAATGAGAGATCCTTATAGCAGCAGAATCAAATGTAATCATCAGTTCCCTGGCCTGTGTTGTACAGTGAAGGCAGGTGTTGCTACGACAGGGACACGGGGCTGGTGGATTGGATCAAATTCATCTGAAATGGATATCACAAACTAAAAGTAAACATATGACTAATCCGGAAAAAAGGTATAGTGTAGAAGGTCGGTTATGAGGGGAATAGTCTAGATTCTCTCTATTTCTGCCACTGAAATTTACATATATATGTCTATGAGTTAGGTCTAAGTAAATATACAGCCCATAATACAGCCCAACACTCCCCTTTAAGATGGGCGGTAGATATCTACCATCCTTATCTTGTTACACATTAAATTACACTCTTTAACTCTTAGACCCTTCGTCAAACAATCTGCTATTTGATCTCTCGAGTTAACATGACTCAGATCTAATACATCACCATCTAACTTCTCCTTGATGAAGAATCGATCGATCTCCACATATTTAGTTCTATCATGCTGTACAGGATTATTAGCTATATTGATCGCTGATTGATTATCACACCAAAGCTTCAAAGGACCTTTTCAGAGAACATTTAGCTCTGATAGGAGATTCCTTACCCATAACATTTCGCACAATACCAGTGACATAGCTCTATACTCCGCTTCAGCAGTTGAACGAGATATAACATGTTGCCTCTTGCTTCTCCTTGATACTAAATTTCCTCCAACAAAGACGCAATAGCCTGAGGTCGATCGCTTATCATCAAGACAACTTGCCCAATCAGCATCACAATAACCTTCCACCTTCAGATGGCCATGGCTTTTGAATATGATTTCCTTTCCTGGACTACTTTTCAAATATCGCAATATATGATAAACAGCATCAAGATGTTCACTTCTAGGATCATACATGTATCTACTTATCACACTCACTGCATAAGTTATATCCGGTCTTGTATGACATAGATAAATAAGCCGCCCAACAAGTCTTTGGTAACTCTCTTTATTCACCGGATCACCAGCTTTGTTGCATAGCTTGTGATTTGAAACAATAGGTGTTAATGCAGGACGACAGCCAAGCATACCAGTCTCATTGAGTAAGTCCAGAACATATTTTCTTTGAGAGAGAACAATGCCCTTTGGAGATCGAGCAATCTCAATGCTAAGGAAGTACTTTAGGTGTCCAAGATCTTTGACCTCAAACTCTTTGCTTAGATTTTCCTTTAAGTTTTTTATCTCTGATTCGTCATCACCTGTGATAATAATGTCATCCACATATACAGCCAAAACTGTGATTCGACGCCCAGAGTGCCGATAAAATACAGTATGATCACCATTACAATGTTTGTATCCCATATTGTGTAATGCACATCTGAATTTATTAAACCATGCTCGTGGGGACTGTTTGAGACCATACAAGGATTTTTTCAGCCTACAAACCTTACCAGATACCTCATGTTTCAGCAAACCAGGAGAAATCTCCATGTACACTTCCTCTTGAAGATCACCATGCAAGAATGCATTCTTAACATCTAGCTGATATAATGGCCAACCAAAGTTTGCAACACAAGAAATCAAGGTTCTTACGGTGCTCATCTTTGCCACTGGAGCAAATGTTTCATCGTAATCAATTCCGTATGTTTGACTATACCCTCTAGCAACTAATCTTGCTTTATATCTCTCTACTTGTCCATCAGAATTTTGTTTCACAGTGAAAACCCACTTGCAACTGACAGCTTTCTTTCCCTCAGGTAGTTTCACAAGCTCCCAAGTTTCATTTTTTTCAAGAGCCTTGAGTTCCTCCAACATAGCCTCACGCCAATTAGAATCTTGATTAGCTTCCTTCCAATTTTTAGGGATTACCACAAACTGCAATGATGCAATGAATGCTCTATATCCAGGAGACAAAGATGCATAAGAGACATAGTTACTAATGTCATGTTCATATCCATACCTTGGTGCAGGTATTCCAGCTTTAGCTCTTGCTCCTTTACGTAATGCAATAGGCAAATCAGAGGATGAATCTTCAGTCCCATATTGAGAGCTTGATGGTACACCAATGTTCTCTTGTAGAGTTGGCGACGATTGCCTCCTTGTATACACCTTCACAGGACCCCTGTATTTTTGATCATTTCCAATAGTTTTATACTCATGATAAGGATTTGAATCCAATTCATCAATCACTCCTTGTTGTCTTTGTTGAGGAGTGCTAATCACCCCTTCCATTTTACCTGATAGTCGTTCAACTGAACTAACATCCATGTCTCTATTCTCCCCCTCTTGACAAGCTTCATCTATGCTAGTACAGTGAGGTTCAAACAT
>BCLH01001763.1:16343-31718 GCA_001602315.1 Zoysia pacifica | reverse complement strand
CTTCCATTTTACCTGATAGTCGTTCAACTGAACTAACATCCATGTCTCTATTCTCCCCCTCTTGACAAGCTTCATCTATGCTAGTACAGTGAGGTTCAAACATAAAGCTTAAATCAGTTTTTTCACCATAGAAGGGAATCGACTCCCTGAATGTTACATCCATACTTACAAACAAACGTCGTTCACTAGGGCACCAACATTTATAGCCTTTCTGTCTTGAGGAGTATCCCACAAAAATGCATTTCACATCACGTGGATCCAACTTTTCAACTGAGGGTCTATGATCTCTAACAAAGCATGTGCACCCAAAGACTTTAGGTGGTACCACAAAATTATTCTCACCTAGTAATATCTCACAAGGGGTCTTCATGCCAAGAATTCTAGATAGAGTACGATTAATAAGGTATGTGGCTGTTAAGACAGCTTCACTCCACAAAAACTTGGGTACATTCATGGTAAACATAACTGAGCGAGCTACCTCCAAAATGTGGCGATTTTTCCTTTCTGCTACACCATTTTGTGGAGGGGTGTCTGGACAAGAAGTCTGATGTAATATACCATTTTCAGATAAAAATGCATCAAATTCCTTATTCACATACTCAGTCCCGTTATCTGATCGTATCACTTGGACATGAGCATTGAATTGATTTTTTACAAGGGCATGAAAATCCTTAAAGCATTTCAGCACCTCATCTTTATGTTTCATGAGATATACCTATGTCATCCGAGAAAAACAATCTATAAAAGTAACAAAGTACTTCATTTCACTTATAGAGGTAACCGGGCATGTCCAGACATCCGAATGTATTAATACAAAAGGAGACACACTTCTAAGTCCTCTGCTCACATAAGATGCCCTTGTGTGTTTTGCAAACTCACAGGCATCACAAAATAATTTGTTCTTATCCACCCCACACATTTCATTAGGAAAAGCTTTGTCTATTTTATCAAAAGAAAGGTGTCCCAATCTACAATGCAAAAGCAGAACCATAGCTTCCTTTTCCCCTGTTGTTGCTGCTAGTACCGTGCAAAATGCATCATTAACTTCTTCACGATCCAAGTACCACAACCCACTACACCTGGTTGCAGTCCCAATATTCTTCCCTGTTCGTCTCTCCTAAATCAAACAATTCTCCCGGTCAAGTATAACTCTACAATCCAATTGATCAACTAAAGCACTTAATGATACTAGATTGACCGGAAAGGCCGGTACATGTAACACTGATGATAATTTTATAGAGGGAGAGCACTGCACAATGCCAACACCTTTGATCGGTTGTGGTGTACCATCAGCAGTTTGTATTGTTTCTTTACGTTGGGTGGATATTTTGTATATGACATAAATTTGGTTGATGTGCCTGTGACATGCTTTGATGCCCTAGAATCTAAGATCCAATTTAATTGTGATACTTGATTAGATAAGGATGCATGGGCATAGTTACCTTCATTTGTATAGGCAAAGTTGATGAAGTCACCACTGTGAGACTCTTAGAATTTTTTCTCCACAGCTCTCAACTTTTTCTTTGAACTGTGTTTGCCATTCACATCCCACTGATGGCGCCTCAAGTTCTCCCTCTGCAGTTGCTGCATTGGCTCTGTAGCTGCTTCTGCCACCACGGCCTCTACCACCTCTTAGAACACCTGCACTACCACCTCTTCCTCTTCCACGGCTAGCCTTAAGTGGTTTAGGACAATCACGAATCAAATGTCTAGTGTCACCACAATTAAAACACTCTCTAACTTCTTTAATACTTGTTGCAGCAAAAACAGGACGAGAAGAGGGTAAATCATTTTCTCTCATTACTTTTAGCCTTGACTCCTCTTGTGACATAGCAGCTATGGCCTCTTGCAAGCTTGGGAGAGTGGACTGATGAAACATGGCAGCACGTCTTCCCTCAAATTCTGAGTTTAGGCCTCTTAGAAACTGCAATACTCTTCTTTTTTCGATCCACTTCTTCGCCCAAGCCACACTTTCTGAATGTGGCAACTCGATTGGATCATAATGGTCTGCATCAGCCCATAGATGCTGTAACTCAGCCACATAGTCTCTAATAGATTGCTCCCCTTGTTTGATACTATGGAGACGATCCTCTATTTCAACCAGTAACATCACATTTCCAACTCTGGAGTACATACTTTCTAAGGCTTTCCATATTTCAGCTGCACTCATAATGGTATCAACAGTACTAGCAATAGTCGGAGTCATAGAATTCAGCATCCAAGCAGCCACCAGAGAATTTGTAGCATCCCAATCCTTCCATTCGATACTTGACTTGTTTGTTGGTTCAGCTGAATCCCCAGTGATAAAGCCTTCAAGTCTCTTTGCTTTCAACAGCCGTAGAGTCCTTCTGGACCAAGCCAAGTAATTTTTAATGCCTTCTAGCTTAAGATCATTTGGCATCAGCTCTATTTTTTGGACTAGTTCAGCTGGTTGAGCAGAATTTTCCTTGTCTGAAGATTGAGTTTCATCCTTCTTTGCAGTAAGCAATTCCACCAATTTTCCAAGCACTTGCTCAATGCTCTGACTTTCACCCATAGTTCAAACTGTCACCCAGCCTGTCAATGTTTTGCTCCCTTTCTATCAGCTCCAGCACGGAGTGATAAAATTCCCCTTTCTCCTGTGCCCACTTGCTAACTTCCAATAGCACACCTCCCTGCCTCAAGCACACACGTAGCTGCAGTTTTGTATTACTCTCCAATCGAGATGTACAGTTGGCCTGCCTTCTTGCCGATTTAAGCTAACTACCATGCAAATCTTGCTGCTTTACCTCTGCACGTTGCAGTCCTGTAGCCAGTACTAGCCAAGCTCCGCTGGGACCCTTCCACCCCACGCCGGTCACTGTGGAGAGCTGCTGCTGCTGCGTGGTCGTCTCCACCATCGCTCCTACTCCATAAGCCGATGCTGGTGCCTTTCGACGTAGATTCGAATACCTACGTCCTCGAAATCAAGCACTGGTGTACTCCACAAGCCACGCTTCACTCCTGGTAGGGCCTCATGGGCTTCCAGACTCGGATCGTCTCCGTCTCTCACTGCTGCGTCACGGCAACCGTCGCTGTCGCTCGCTGCTGCTTCACGGCCACCGTCGCCGACCGCCCGAGCTCTGATACCATGTAGAAGGTCGGTTACGAGGGGAATAGTCTAGATCCTCTCTATTCCTGCCACTAGAATTTACATATGTATGTCTATGAGTTGGGCCTAGTAAATATACAGCCTATAATATAGCCCAACATATAGAAACCATGCAAACAACTGTGCATTATGCAGAGAAGGCCGACAATATACTTTAGAACATGTGCCTCCTTCAAGTTTAGCTTTTAAACACCAAAATTTGATACTCCTTTTGGTTATAAATATGAGTTATAAAGAGAGAAGTTGTCCAAAAGTCACATATTAAAATCAGAGGGAGTAGTAAATTAGTAATATCATCGACCACTCCACTGTCACTTTTAAACGACTCAAACATTTCATTTATTGTGTAATCCATGCCAATTAACAGGTTTTAACAAAGCTCAACCATAGCAAATGAATAACATTGGCCTGAAAATACTTTTACTAATTACTCAGAAGACATTTTTTGTTAACTTCATTTCAGAACAAGCTACATCTAGTAGCATAGGTAAGTAGGTAACTACTATAAGCATATAAGTGATATCAATATACTAACGAAAATAAATAACCTTGGCAGCAACAGGATACTGGTATGCCAATAATTCCAGTTATATTTATAGAAAATAAATGCAATCTCATCTTATATACAATTACTTACTGTCATCTTCCACTTTCTTCGGTGCTAACATTCTCCTTGCAGACATTGGCTTGGCAAGAATTTGAAGAGATCTGGTCAATTTTCTATGCAACCAATGGACATCTTCATTTGCTATGATGCAAAATGACACAAAGGCTCAGTGCATACACGAAATAAATATCAATAATTGGTCTTATTTTTCCTCTCTTTTTTTTGCAAATATACAAAGGCGAGAGCAAAACTTTTCACTTTGGTGAAGGAATATGGTGTGCTCTCTCGGATAGGAAACAAAGTATCCCTGAAACTTACAGTTCTGAAACATCAATGGCTCAGCGCCATCAGACCTCACAGTAACAGAACCCTGCAGAAAAGTCGGCAGAAGAAGACACAACACTAGGATTATTTGCAACTCAATGCGAAGCGGAGAAGCTCCCATTGTGAGCATTCAATCTTGGTGTGATATGCCAATGAGCTACCACACAACTGGTTGTGTCTGTGGTCTCAACAGGGCATTTGAAAGTATATATAGATACCCAGCTTTAAGAAAAGCAAGTGGTTTAAAACTCTCATCTTCAACAGACTTTAGGCATGGTTGTCCATATTTTATGGAGGACACACGGGCATTGCCTTAACATTCTGAAACATGACTTGCAGCTTGCTTGATGACAGGCATGGACATTGACCGCAGGCTTCCAGGCTGAAGAATATAATCAACCTGCAAGTTGCGAATTATTCAAGGAATGATGTCGTCAAAGATTCTAAATATTTGGACAGGAAATACAGTAGTCATAAATGTTTTTATTGAAAAAGGCAAAACTATTGTACAGCTAAAAACAATTCACTGTTGACTTGCACGAGCTCATGTTTACTAGACGCCCGCGATTTTCCTATCAGCGCAGCAATTAAAAGTTCATACAATCATACTTATTCCCCTTTTGAAAAAATTATCTTCCAGTTTATTAAAGGAACTGTTCGCACATATTTGTAAGCAAGGAATCGATAGTGTTATTTCCATGCCTCAGTTGCTTTTACTCATTTGTATTTGTATAAGATTATATGAGAGTCATGAACGTGTACAACAAGTAACTGTTGGAGATACATTTACAACAAATATTTTTTGGAGATATACAGAGATCAAATGAATTATAATAAAACTAGTTAACCTAGAGACATTGTTTTCTTTTTTCATGCGAATCAGGAGCAAAATCCCTATTCATCCAGAATCCGCTAAATAATGGAGATATGCAGTTATGTTAATGTCGAACACTTGGACTTAGTCCAGATGCTTCCTGGATGAAGGAACACAGTTCTAGAAAATCCCATACCATAGACTTGTTCCAGAAAGAATGTTGTTACGAAAAAGATAGGAGAACAAGAAAACCTTATCAATGTTATCATTACGAGGGTATGCCTCGTCAACTGCTGACTTCTGAAGATAACGTGGAAATTTCTCAACCGCTTCACATTTAACAAACACTGCTCTTCTCCGGACCGACCAGAATATGTTTTTATGTCACGGGATATGCGAATGCTTCCTTTGTTATTGAAACCAGCAAAGAACCTGGGTTACTTGCAGCGCTTTTGTTTCTGTCATCATTCAGCACATTGCTAACTCTCTGAAAGTAGTTATGCAGATGAATTCTATTGTCCCTGGTGCCCCGTCTTGTTCTCCCATCCCATCTATTCTATCTGAAAGTAGTTATGCAGATGACTGCACATACCACAAGGATGCAAATCAATGGCGGCAGGTCGGGTCAGCGCGGACCAGCTCAAGGGCGACAAGATCGCTCAGAGGCATTTGCACGAACACAACGAGATCAGCTAGGTCAAGCACATGAATGTGCTTGACAGGTAAAAGAGTTAGGACCTCCAGGCTCAGCTCCCACGCAAGGCACTGGCGTATGACAGTGATGCATCCGCCGTGGCACGCTCGCTGGAACCACCATCAATCCGTCTCCGGCGAGGAGGTGGACAGGTGGTGGCATGAGCATCCGCGAGTCGCTGCGGTCGCGTAAACGCTGGCCATGATCGATCGTCAGGCTCACCAGTAGCCTTGATGCTACTGGACAGGAGAAGGAAGGAGGAGGGGCTACGACATGGCCGACGGTAAGGAGACTGGCCGTGCCCGTCGAGCCTTAGTCGTCCGTCGAGACTCAAGAATTGTCCCTTTATTTTCACAAGACTCGGAGTTCGAACACGGCCTGCGGGACAGTCGGGCCGTCATCTCAGTTTGCTTTAGCCATTACTATTATCCGCTAGTTAAAATTTGAAAGTAACTGACGACTACTTATGAAAATGTTAGTCTAGAAAATTGCATATCAACGTGGTGTATATATATGATCTATTCCGGCTGTTCCATGATTATTCCACACGGTACATCTGTTCCAGACGCTCCCATGATGTAGTGATGTTACAGGACTAGTTGATTCAAATTATGAAACTTTAAATTCAAACTGTGTGTTGGGACTTAGACTGTGTCCCATGTTGATGAAGAACAGCATTTCAACCACGGACTTGTTCTCAGGAATGCTGTTATGATTTTTTTTAATATTTGGAGGATAAAGACCGGAACGAAACAAAAACATGGCACTATGACCTTATCAGTCCTCCTCTGACCATTGACCCTGTCATTGAATATATGAGGTTGATTTTTTTATAAAAAAAAATACTCTTTCTGTTCTTATATTAATGTCGTCATTCACTGTAAACATCTATTTTGACCGTTCATTTTATTAAAAAAATATGACAAATTTTAAATATTTTGTTATAACTTACTTTATCATCAAAGTTATTTGAATTACAACTTGTAAGTTTTTTAGATTTGAATTAATTTTTTAATAAAACGAATAATCAAAGTTAATATTTGTAGCTAATGACGACATCAATTTGAGAATGGAGAGAGTACTGTGACACTGTATTTATAAAACAGTTCCTTATAGTACACGAGAGATCGAACTTCAAAGGAACATCAACAGAGTGCTATTCCAAAGAAAACTTTTATTCCTACTATACGAAACTTCGGTTGTCCGACTCCCTGCTAGTTCTGAATCTGATTCGAGAAGACCAGAAGAAGCGGACATGAAAACTGCAACCATCATAGGGGAGGGCAAGGTCCCTCGAATCTTGGCCGTGGCGGGTTGGGAGAGACTCACAATCTGCATGCAGTGGATCACATTACCAACCAGTAAAAACATTATAGGAGTACATGCAAAAACGATTTCACATAGAAAAATATGCTCGAACAAAAGGATATTGCATGAATGTGGCGCGCGCTTTGGGTTAAGGCGGTCATCTCTTACGTCCATCAGGAGAATCTGGGGCACGGGCCAAGGTGGCGGTGATGGCCATCATCATGGAAAGGATGACGGCAAGGTAATAAGCCGCATGCTCCGGACCTCATCATGCTTCTAGCCATGTCGTACTGCCTAAGATCGATTAATTATTCCCCGTGTGAAATGTGCTGCATGCAGTGGAAGGTTATTTATAGCCGTTCCAACCAGGCCACTCGACAATACTTATTGTTCTTTCTAATCTTTCTGTAACCAAAGAGGTAGATATAGCCTAATCTGAAGCTGACCAAATTATTTTTCATAAGAGGAAAGCCGTTTATCCCTGTTAGAGAAGCGTGTGGAAGATGAGTACTAGTAGGATGCATGTATTTTTGCTACAAGTGGACCAAAGTGTCCAAAGGTCCTGGTAAGTGGTAACATATATAGATCGATGGTAACAAACAAACTGGTCTCGATCCTCTTTGTTTGAGCTTTGTTTGAGCTTTTGCTCAGCTTTTCAGCTCTAAAAACTAAAAGCTCAAACAGAGTGAGCTTTTGAGCTCCACTTCTCGAGTAGCCATTCACCCCAAAAGCTCAAAATGAACTAGGAGTTAGCCTGTTTGGCACCGCGTTTTTCCAGCTTTTCAACAAAAAAAAGCCGCTTTCACTGCCAAACGCCAAAATTATTTGCAGCTTCTCCTAGCCGCGCTTCTTTCCGTTGTATTGGGAAACGACTGAACAGGTACGCGGCTCTCACCCCGCTTTTCGCAGACGCGTCGCCGCGCAGCACATCAAGTAGTCGCGCCGCCACACCGGAGCTCGCGTCGCGCCCTGAAGCTCGCCGCCGGAGCTCACCCTAAAACTCGCACCGCTTCACCGTATTAGCTCGCACACAAAGGTTGCGCCGGAGCTTGAGCTTGCTCCAGGAGCTTGCCCCAGAATGTCACGTTGGAGCTCAAGCTTGCCTCCGAAGCTCGGGTTGCCGTGCCGTCGGAGCTCGCCCCCGAAGCTCGTGCCGCGCCGTCGGAACTTGCCGCCAGATCTCAAGCACCCTAGCAGCAGCAACCCGATGGGCGAGGACGGGAGCGCGGAGTCAGGGAAGCGCGAAGGTGCTGCAGCAGGTAGGGCGTCGGGACGCGGAGACCCGGCAGCAGCAGCTGGGGTTGAGG
Source organism: Zoysia pacifica (assembly GCA_001602315.1). Classification (NCBI taxonomy): domain Eukaryota; kingdom Viridiplantae; phylum Streptophyta; class Magnoliopsida; order Poales; family Poaceae; genus Zoysia; species Zoysia pacifica. The sequence goes on along the minus strand of BCLH01001763.1, from coordinate 23,534 downwards.
CACCGGAGAGGGCCACCTCCACTCTGGCCTCCTCCCGCGTTGTGCCGCGTCGATTCCACGGGGAGTTCGAGAAGCGGACTCCCAAACGGCCCACTTAAAAATGTGTCGCTTCCTCCAGCAGCCGCATCTCTGCCTAGCTGAAAATAAGCTAGAAACTTTATAAGTTTCGGCTATCCCAAACAGGTCTGAGTTGTTTTTGGGGGTTTTTGGGACTGGCCACATCACCTTCGTCGATCTGCCCTGTCCGCCGTCGCCAGCACCCCGCCGTCGGCCGGCCTCCGTCGCCGCAGTCCGGTCGTCGTCGCCGCCGCCCCCACGCCGCCGTCGCTGCCGTCCTCCCTACGCAGCCACCACGCCGCTGTCGTTGCGATCCTCCCATGCAACCGCCAGCCTGTCACCCTCCCTCCTCGACGCTGGCGACGCACCGCCTCGCGGCGCCACCCCGCCGTCCACCCTCCCGGCGCCGGCCTTCTCCTTCCTCGCGCTAGCCGCCCCGCGCCCCCATTTGGCCAACCACTGTCCTCCCCCGCGCAGCCGCCAGCCCGTCATCCTTGCTCCCTCTTGGACGCCGGCGACGCCCCGCCAACCTCCCTACTCGCGCCTGCGCCACCCCATCGTCCTTCACCTTGCGCCGCGCTGCCGGACTCGTACCTCAACAGCTCCAGTCTCCTGCTCCAACGCCGCCGGTCGCCGCGCCGGGCCGTCATCCTCCAACTTGTGCCGCCGTACTCCATGTCGCGTCGATGTCTTCCCACCTCGTGCGAGATCCAGCACACAGAGCTTTTCAAAAGCAATCTCCCAAAAGCTAGTAGCCAAAAGCTGCTTTTTGAAAAGCAAAAGCTTAAACAAAAGGGCCTAAGCTTATCTCGAAGCATAGATTTGGCAGCTAACGTGACGTCGTTTTGAGTTTGAATCTGATGCAAACGAATGAATAAGAAACCTACAGAAATCACTGTCACGGTACAAGTTGCTGCTGCACGACACTGGACTTCGTGCTCCATATACGTGTAGTCATGGACCGGGTCCATGTTGACGTACCGTACGTTTGCTGAAACTGGTGAATGGATTGCATATCCGGGACCTGACGAAACGAATTGCATGCATGGACCAAACGAAAGCTGAACTCAACATGCTACGAGTGCCGCGTTGTGTATTTTTCTCAAGCAAAACTACTCCTTGATAGCATTCACTACAGTTGTTTACAGGAGTCACGTCAGTGTCACCGCTACGCACGCTCTGATTAGTAAACCGTACATGATCAGGTCCGTCCTAACACCTGATTCTTTTTTCTGGTCAAAGACCTTTGTGATTTCCTTTAGTGCTAAAAATAGTGTATGTTTAATTTAGTTATCAAATAGATAGATCTGGACATTAAATACTAAATCATTTTTCTTTTTCTTAATATGAGCGTGCCATCCATATTTCATATTTTTAATATTTCAAAGATTGAGGCCGCATATTTTGATTTCATGTCATCCGATGATCTATTACAAGTATATTATGCTGTGTATAGAATAAGAACAATATTTTTTTTCCTCAAAACACGTTCTCCATTAGTCATAGGCCTGGTAACGGACAAAAACAGATACACTTGATTAACATAGGGATAGGACTGACTTCATATTAATTTTGCCTAAAGAATTTATGGTCTGTTTTGGATCTTAAAAGGGCCGTGGGCTAAGGCCCATTACCAGGCCTCATGTCGTCTCAACGAAATTCCGTGACATGAAATTGTTGCTATATAGAACTGTTTAATTCAGTAAACTTTCTAATTCTTATATAACTACTCTACTTTTTCCCTGCATGTTATCGCTGAAACTGTAGGCAACAATGTATGGTCTGATTACACCTCGGTTGCCTGCTAGTGGATCAGTAATAATGGGAATGCTGATGTTAACATTCCTTCTTCTGCTGCATTATGGTGTTATGGAATGTGCATAATGGTTTATGCTTTCAGGGACAGGTATGAACTGGAATGAAACAGGTGTGGCGGAAACTGGCTGATGAAGATAAATGCAAAAAATGATACAAGATCTGAAAACGCGCGTGGAGGAACATACGACCAAAGCGTAGAAGAAGAGATCGACGAAATGGAGAGATTGCTGGAGCGGCTGGATTGAACATACGATCAAACAGGTTTATTCAGATTTTTACCACTTGAAAAGAGCTTATGTATTGATAATCAAACCTCAGTATCGATGGACACATGTAGCTGTTCAAAATTACAATCCAGAACCCCTGCTGCTTATTTACTCCACATTTACTTTGACAATGAGATGGATCAAACTGTATCTACACAACTCTAGAACAGATTGGTCGAGGAAATGAATTACATGCTCCAACACACCAATTCTGGTTCAGCCTTAGGAAACGGCATGGAATACGGGGACGTATGAAGAAGGAACCCATGCCAAACTTCACAAGGGAGGGCAGTTTCTCCAGCGTGGGCCACGAGGTGGATTCGGCGACTCGCAATCTGCAAGAGCAACACACAAATTAACCACCCAGAAACAGGTTGAACTCACGCCTAGAGAATGGTCAGGATATATATATATGCTGAGAGCTAAGGCGCACGTTCTACACTTCTACACAGACGAATGCAATTTGAGTTAGCTGAGGGTCTAAGCTCTTACATCTGTTGTCCCCATATTGCCTATCGTCTGCAAACACGAAGGCGGCCATGGCGATCGTCGCGGCCGCCCACATGGAGAGGACGATAGCCAGGCAAGCGGCTCTAGACCTCGTCCTCGTTGCCATGGACCACTGCTTGGACAGTGTTTGGTTGGTTGTAGCGTGAGGCAGCGTGATTGGAGACTATATAGGTTCAACCGCTGAATAGTAAACTCCTCACTGTACTGTTTCATCGATTTTTGTTGACATAAGTAAACCTAGCCACAGCAAAATAATAAATAAAATGTGCATGTAGACTTTGATTTTGTCCAAGTCGACGATTGATTTTGTGAAATTGCGGCCTTGGTGGGTAACCGTGGGTACAACATCCATATATATCTATATCTATACACTACTAGTTATATACGTACAACTCACAACTCAGTACTACTGTTTGAAAAAAGAGCCTGCAATGACGATAAACCTGTCTGACTGAAGTTTCAGTGTCACGTTCATCCAACAACTGTTTCACGTACGCGTTCAACTGAATTATTTTCGGAGGTAGTTAGTCCTGTCTCCGTCATGCGTGGGAACTGCTGACTTCAATTACCTTATCGTCCATGGAATTCGAACTTACAGGTTGACGTTATCCAAGTACACCTAACGCGCCAGTTCATAGGAGCCACATGCACAGTGGTACACGATGACAATAGTATCCCAAGAGCATGAGCAAAGTACACCGCCATGCTCGTCGCAGTCATCCAACAACTCGCAGGTCTCAATGCATGCAGTGGTAATTTCATCTCAAGAAATTAAAATGGTTTGGTCTTGGTCATCAGCTTCGGTAAGGCTAACGTACGTTTTGTAGTACTATTACACAACACTGGTCAGAATAAACTGATAAGGCCTATTGTTTTATTGTTGTGGGATATTTCACCAAATCGATCGCGCCTATAAATAGCCTTCGAGCTTAGCACATCGATCTCGCCCATATACCTTCAAGCGATCGAGTACCGCATGCCTAGAAGCATGTCGAGGCCAGGAGGAGCCGCTTACCTCGCCGTTGTTGTTTCCATGTGGGTGGCGACCGTGATCGCCATCGCCGCCACCTTCGCCTCCGCAGCGTCTTCAGGATGTGAGATCATTATAAACACGTACAAAGCATGTATCACATTATATATGTGAAATCGTTTTTGACTGGTTGATTCAATTCTTGGTTGATTGCGGTGCACTGCAGATTGTGAGTCTCCCAATCCGCCAAGGCCAAGGCCCTATGGAGACACTGCCCTCCCATGTGATGGATGTTTCCCGTTACGATCAAATGAGATTACACGGGAACCGGGCAAGCATATCGAACTTGGGTTTGCAATGAAGGATTGTCCATGGGAATAAACACTGTGTTCCTTTGAAGTTAGTTACTACTACATCTCTGCTGTCTAGCTTATCAGGCAAGTACAGTGCTTATATTTGCATTGGAAGCTTGCTTTGTAACTTCTGTTTGTGAACTTTGTGACGTGCATCAAACTGAATTTTGAATTATTGGACGTGTATCAAACTACATGTGCAAATAATCAGGGCCAACCGCACAGATGCCTACACGCCCAGAGAAAGAGTCGCTATCTAAAATTTCAATCCCACGTTCATCAAACTATTCTTTCACGCGGTCAAGCATAATATTTCTTTTTCAGAGGATTAGACCTGTCCCCGTCATGTGGGAGCTGCTCACTTCAACTATTCATACAATGTTATCATCCATCATCCATGGAAATAATTCCAACTTACATGTAACATGTTGACTTCAACTTCATGAAACACGTAACAGACCAGTTCGTTGCTGATATCTACTAATCAAACATATCCCTACTAAATTAAAGTCCCAAGTACCACCTCGTTTGCATCAGGACTGAGAGGGGGTGAATCAGGTCGCAGTGGACAAATCACTCTCCTTGGCGACTCTGACGAAGACATCTTCCAGCGTGGTATCAGCGAGGCCCCAGGCAAGGATGTTGAGCCTCCTCTTGGCGTCGTCCATGGCCTCAAACACCTCAGAGATCTTCATCCCCTGCTTCGGCACCTCAAACTTCTGCGTCCCGGAGATGCGGTACACCCGGTTCGCCGCCGGCGAGATGGACCGGACTAGCCTCTCGACCTCGTCCTCGTCTACGTCGGCGGCAGTTGTTACTGTGAGTACGCATGAGCCTCTGTATCTATCTTTCAGCTGGAGATTAAAGGAATTGGATGGCCGCGTTATAGCATCTGCCATCAACTGTCAGTTACATGGAAATTATCATCAGCAGGCAGGAACACGAAGATGGTTTGGCAGTACCTCTTTAGGGCTTCCAATGCACTGCAAACTGCCATCTGCAATTATTCCTATCCGGTCGCAGAGAACCTCAGCCTCTTCCATGGAATGTGCTGAAGTTAAGCAAATCTCTTGTGATCATCTCAAAAGCCCAAGTCATTAATAATAGGAATGAAACGAACTGCTACATGACATGAAAATTTAGGCATACTTGTACGTCTAGAATTTTTTTTTTGTATGTCAATCATGTGAAGTTTACTATTTACTATTTAGTTGTTCAAATCTATTGTAATCCTGAAGTATTTACTCAGATATGAAGTTAAATACTATACTCGACAAAATTATCGTCCTGTCCTGTTTTGCAGACTTCACGACCTTCCACAAGTCTTTCCTTGATTTTGGATCCATGCCTGAGCTTGGTTCGTCCATGTAAACAACCTGCAAAATATTTGCATCCATTTTTAGACATTTATAAATATCAGATGAGGCCTGAATCATGATTTGAGTTGCAAAATTAGTGCACCTTAGGGTCACCAATTAGAGAGATAGCAACGCTAAGACGACGTTTCATACCGCCACTGTACTTCCCCACAAGAATATCAGCAGCACCACCAGAAAACAAATTCACATTTCTCAAAGATTTTTCAGTAGCCTACAAGTAAGAGAAATTCCTTTTAATTCCTGGCCCGCTTCCCCTGTATAAAATCGAAATGAAAAAGGCTAAATTTCGACAGGCCGGCACAAAAATAATCAGTGTCACACGTTACTTCGGCTAATGCTGCACCCTTTAATTTCTTGAGCCTGCCATAAAACAGCAAATGCTCTCGCCCAGTCAGACCTTCCCATAGCAAGCTGTACAGTACAGGTCAGAGAAAAAAGGTTAGAATATTTTTGGGCTGATTCGGAAATATCTGGATGTGATAGAATAAATTACTCATGCTGCGGACAAACACCAAGTCCTGTATAAATTTTACCCATGCCTAAACGTATGTCCATTCCTTCAATGTGCGCGGTGCCTGACGTAGGTTTGCTGAGTCCAGTCATCTGTTGACAGGTGAAGGATCAATATGAGGTTTTGTAATCACATTTTTCTAAAGATGGGAACTGACGTGGAAAATGCTTTACAAACCATAACCAAATGGTATTTCAAACAATTGTTTGAACTTATACCATGTTAATAAGAGTAGTTTTTCCAGCACCATTTGGACCAAGAACACCAAAACACTGCCCACGTAACATAGAAAGGGATATCCCTCTAACTGCAATTTTCGCTGCGTTTCTATCTTTCCCACGATACACTTTCTTGAGGTTGTCACATATAACTGAATAACTGTTATTTGATTCCTTTAAGATTTGTTCAATTCTCTCTCGCTGCAAAGAAAGATCAAGAAGAAAAATGAATAAGTTTTCGGGAAGAACATAATTTTTCACATGTCAATGTTTCCATGGATATTGACATACGAACTATTTTGATATAAACAGTCTTCCTTGAGCTTACTGATAGTAATTTCAGAGAGAAAAAAGTTTGTCCAGAATATGAATTTGATCGTGGTATGCATTATAAGATAACAGAGGACACACCTCTTCGATAACATCTATTTTCTCCATTTCAACAGAAGCGCTGAACCCTGGAAGTTGTATGGTCTGCTGAGAAGCTTGCAAACGGTTCCTATCTGAGGTGTGAAAAAGTGCTGCTGCCTTTCTGATTCCATTTTGGAATGAACCAAAGTGATCCAAATAGTACACAGCTACAAGGAATAGGAACCATTCAAGTACCATTATGGTTAAGACACTTGCAAGTCCATTTTTGGGATCACTCAAGTCGATCCATTGCATCCCCGAGGAAGGTATATAATTTCGAAGCTGTACTGATTGTGAAAATTCATAGATGATACGGTACAACGAAAATGCCGGTACGAGTTCCATAAGTGTGATCCAGCTTCCTTGAAATGAATAAACACAAAATTTAACACATATTATTAGAAAAGAGCAATAAGCCTTTACATGAAAAAGAAATCACTAATATTGTAAATATGGTATATCTATCGATAAGATATTGCTAATGAACTTTTACATACTAGAAAGATAAACATCTTCGACATAGCGTCTGAACAAAAATTCTCCTAAAAGGCCAGATGCAAATATGTATAAATATCCTGTCACTGAATCATGATGCCAAAGGGTCACTGAAGGTAACTTCAAATTATCTGAATAAAATTGACATACTAGGAAAATTTATGAAAGCATACCAGTAGCTACCCTCACACTGGTGAAGTATG
>BCLH01001762.1:26706-55865 GCA_001602315.1 Zoysia pacifica | reverse complement strand
AGGGCGTCATCGAGGGCGAGACCCGCGTGCTGGCGGCCTCCATGACCATGGAGGAGATCTTCAAGGGCACCAAGTCGTTCAAGCAGGCTGTGTTCGAGAACGTGCAGCTGGAGCTCAACCAGTTCGGCCTCATCATCTACAACGCCAACGTCAAGCAGCTCGTCGATGTGCCCGGCCACGAGTACTTCTCCTACCTGGGTCAAAAGACGCAACAGGAGGCTGTCAACCAGGCCAAGGTGGACGTCTCCGAGGCCCGGATGAAGGGGGCGGTCGGCGCCAAGGAGCGGGACGGGATGACGAAGCAGAACGCTGCCAAGGTGGACGCCGAGACGATGGTGTTCACGGTGAAGCGGCAGGGCGAGGGCGCCAAGGAGGAGGCGAGGGTGAAGGCGGAGGTGAAGGTGTTCGAGAACGAGAGGGAGGCCGTTGTGGCGGAAGCGAACGCGGAGCTGGCGATGAAGAAGGCCGGGTGGGAGCAACAGGCGAAGGTGGCCCAAGTGGAGGCGACCAAGGCGGTGGCGCTACGTGAGGCCGAGCTGCAGGTGGAGGTGGAGCGGCGGAACGCGGCCAAGCAGACAGAGAAGCTCAAGGCCGAGCAGCTCAGCAAGGCCATCGTGGACTACGAGATGAAAGTGCAGCAGGCGAACTGGGAGCTCTATAAGCGGCAGAAGGGGGCAGAAGCACTGCTGTTCGAGCAGCAGAAGGAGGCCGAGGCGCGCCGGGCGACGGCGGACGCTGCCTTCTTCGCGCGGCAGCGCCAGGCTGAGGCGGAGCTCTACGCCAAGCAGAAGGAGGCCGAGGGGCTGGCGGCCATGGGCCAGGCGCAGAGCGCGTACCTCTCCGCCATGCTGGGCGCACTCGGCGGCAACTACGGCGCGTTGCGCGATTACCTCATGATCAGCACAGGAGTGTACCAAGACATGGCGCGTATCAACGCCGACGCCGTCAAGGGGCTGAAGCCCAAGATCAGTGTGTGGAGCAACTGCGGTGGTATCAGCGGAGACGATGCCAGCGGCGGCGGTGGTGCGATGAAGGAGGTGGCCGGGGTGTATAAAATGTTGCCGCCGCTGCTGACCACGGTCCACGAGCAGACAGGGATGCTGCCACCGGCATGGTTGGGTTCGCTCGGCCCGACCAAGTCCGGCTGAGGTTGCCTTCGATTATTCCTGGTACATGCCCGGATCGACTGTATTGGAGGGGATTCATTTCCTCACAGGTTCGATCAGAATTTAATGTTCCTCACTCCCCTCCAACCCTTGTAGATCCTTGATAATCGAACAAGCTCTGAATGAGTTCAATTCGGAGCCTAATTATACTACATAAAAAGTTTGCCCAGCGGATACAATTTGTTTGTTTTTCCAAATATTATGCCATGCTAGTATACTGTTTGTGTTTCGCTGTACCGACTCAAAAGATTGTGTGGAATGTTTATGGTGTACTGGTGTGCATGTTGCTGATTCGTGTGAATGGGTGCTTTAATTTGAACTGTACGCTTTGTATTTGAGAGAATGTAAGCATTTCTAGTTATGAACAAGGTTCATATATATATATATATATATATATATATATATATATATATATATATATATATATATATATATATATATATATATATATATATATATAGTTACAAATGCTTACATTTTAAGAGAATCTTATATCTACTATCACTAAAAACAATGTTGTCTAGCGCGAAAAGCTCACGACTCCTGGTCATGTCTACTATTGGCTTCCCCCTGTGGATGGACCTAGAGCTATTAGTACTCCCTCCATCCATGATTAATTGTCAGTATAGAGTACATAAGTTTTTCTCATTTATTTGTTATTTTTATTTTTAAATACACATTTTTCAATTTTTTTCCTCATTGTTTTAGCGCATTTTATTTTTTTTAACTATTTTTAATCTTCGTACCTACAACTAACATGATAAATTAAAGACAAGGGAGAGAGTACTACCCATGCCTTCTCATCTCCCCGTTGACGCACACAGGGTTCAAATTCTTTGCATTTGTTTGTACATTATCAGTCCCATTTTATTTACGCACACACCAAACATGTTTCCAAACATTTTGAAGATGGCGATGACTAGACGCTGGTTAACGTACGGTGGCCGCGGCACGAGAGCTAGGGCGAAATGTTATGTTGCGAGACTTCACGATATATAGGCAGTGTATGTCCTACCATAATGCACTGGCACCAGGGTAGAAAAAGTAATTAGCTAATAATATCGGCATTGTTGAGTGTCTGAGTCAGCGCCCTCACAACCGATTTAGCTAGTTAGGATCGGGCTGAAATCACATGAAGCCCATCTATGCAATGTGCCTCATCTTTCAAGTACTGTTTCAGTATTGTAGATTTTTAATACCAAAGTATCAAGAAATCATGGTTTTAAAATACAATGTCGTGTAAAATCATGGTTAAAAAAAAGTGTCAGAAGTGGAGTTTCTAAAAATCCAAAATAGCCACACTTTTATCAAAGCTATGGTTTATAAAATTATAAGATTTGTTGCATCCAAACACCTCTTTTTCTCTCTAATACCAAAGTTTTTATAAAACCATAGTAATCTTCTAAAACTGTAAAAAAATATTTTTTCTCCAAACAGGACCTCAGATTCTCCGGAAGCTACATATAGTTATAGGTCATCTGGCGTGTGGCATCCTCAAAAGAACGCGATACACATACTTCATTGAAAGTACACATACAAGAACGATGCATTTATCTCACATAAAAGCATCTTTTTCCCCCTCCTTTCCGGAGCTAACAATGCTATATACATCTTCAGACTACTGATGTTTAAGCTTCACGTATGACGTATGGTCTAGCAAGGACCCCTATGGCTCAACGAATCGGCCCATAATATTGGCCATTTCCCATTTCCAGATTGAACAGAGAGCAGCTCTGAATGCATCGTGGCACGGTTCACTAGAAGATTTCACGGACAAGCTAGTCATGATCAAACGTTCAGTGACCAGTTGTAGTTCATGTATGAGATGGTGACCGGACCGCCGTCGTTGAGGAGATGCGTCAGGAGCCCGGCCTTGGTCGGGTCCAGGTAGTTGAGGATCCACCTGAGGATGTCCCTGTCCTGCCCGAAATCAGCGCTGTACCTGAGAGTGAAACAAAACGAACAAGCAACACCGATCGTTGTCAAGGACACACTCTTCGTGAACAAAGCTGTTGCGGCGTCTGAACATGCAGGCAGGGCAGGGCGATATTGACACATGAGGGGTAGGGCGCACACACCATTTGATGATCCTGGTGAGGTGGACGGTCCGGCTCTCCAGGTCGATCTCTACGCCGCCTTGGAGGAAGAACTCCCTGGCCGCGTGCCGGAGCTCCGGCTCCACGCCCTGCGTCGAGTAGAACCGCACGATGGGGCTCGACCGCGTCGCGTCGCACAGCGCGAAGTGCACCAGCGGGTTGGCTCTCCTCTGCGCGAGCTGCGTGATTTCCGATTCATCACCCAGATGATCAGTAGCTCTCCTGCGCCGGGTACCGCACAGAATTATAGAACTGACAGCGTACCTCGAGCCTCCTGTCGTTGGAGCCGAACTGTTTGGCCAGCGTGTAAGGCTGCCGCCGGTTGGCCCTGAGGATGCCGTTCCTGATCGCCGCGAGGGAGTAGGGGTGTCCGCCGACCACGTACTGGAAGTCGGAGAAGAAGGGCCGCTGGTCGACGGCCCCCGGCTGGCCGACCCTGATCACGGCGTGGATGGCCATCGCGTTGTGCAGGTTCAGAAAGAACGGCAGCCGTTCCTCAGCGGGGAGCGCCGACATGTCCACCCGCTGGAGCTCCTGCACCAGGTTCGCGTACCTGAACAGGACACCAAATCAGAGGCCATCGTTAGCAACTGACGTCGCGCTTGCGTCTCTGACCCTGGAATTCCCAGCAACGAAAGAATCCGCTGTTCTGTGATCTGTGTTATACTTGCACCCACCTTCTGAACTCCTCGCTGGCGGCGATGCGGTTGTAGTCGAGGTGGCGGCAGTCGTCCGACGCGTAGGCCTCCAGGATGGCCACCATGATCTTGGTAATCCCCTGCCCGACGAGGGCGGCCGGCTTGGGCTCACCGTCGTTGGTAGACCCCCGGAAGTTGTAGTACTTGGGGACGGCGGGGTCGTGCTCCAAGAACCGGTACAGGTTCTGCTTTCCATCCTCGAAGTCGTTCTCTCTGCGAAAAGATCAGAGTGTGCCATCGAATTGTGACTCTGTGAGCAAGGCGACATTGCAAGATGCGCGCGAGCTGAATGTTTAGGTAACTGCTACCCAAGGTACACTGACCTGAAGACATGGTGAATGAAGTGCTTTCTTGCAAGCTCCTTGCCGACCTCCACTGCCTGCATACAATCAACAGTTACTTGGCCATCAGTACTTGAAATATTATTTGCCAAGAAAACTGGGCCATCGTAAATATGGGCAGAGTAAAAAAAGGTATTCACCATGTCAGTGTATCGTTAACAAATTTCGCAAAGGATTGTTATGCACATTTGAATTATTTTTTCAGAAATGGAGAAGCTAATTCGTTCCATTTCAGATGAATCGCTTCAACATTTTTTTCAGAAAGGGCTGTTACGCTCAAACAGTTGGATTGCTTCAACATTTTGTCATGAACAACCAACTCTTCTTACCAACACAAAAAAAATATTGAAGACAAATAAACTGCACTAGATAAGTTTATATCGTCCACCACAATCTGCACGCCGAAAAAAAGAAGCTACCAGGTGCTTCAACTATGACAGCGACTAGGACAATGACAGACACGCAAACGAAGTCAAATTTTGGGGAGGAAAACGAAGGCAACCCCCACCAGATCAAATAGTTGGGTCGGTGCTTAAGCACCAATGACTCTGCGTGGAGATTGGCCTCCGCTTTCCGTTCACCCACTAAGACCATTATCCGCTCTACGCTTAAGCAGCCATATTGTTCAAAATTTAGGTCAAGTAGGAGTGGAAAAGGAAGAAATATCACGGAGCAGATTTTTTGTGATCGGAACAAAATCTTCTTGCACGCAGCCCAATCCCGAGTTGCGGTACACACGAAGGCCGCGTTGAGCCGCCACCTAGCTAGCACCGTCGTCGTCGTGGCCGTGGCGTCAGGACAGCGCGTGGACCAAAGCAACGTTGGCCGGCACAAACACAAATTTTACATGGACTACGGTCGAGGCACGACCGGTTCAATTATCCTATTAGCCAAAATTGGCAAACGGAAACGGCACGGTACCATGATAAGCACCACGTATGTGTTGGACTGGCTCGTCGTCACGCTGATCCACCTGATCATTCATCGGCGTCGAACCAAAGGAAATGGAGCGAGAAAGGGATCGGGACGGCGACGCGGATGGCGGAAATGGATGCGATGACGTCGGTGTGCTGGGGGACATCACATGACCCTGGCAGGCCAATCGCTGGTCGCGGGCGGTCACGTGGGTGGGTGTCGCGCTCCGTTCCGCTCCGCTCCTCCGCCCGTTGCGGCGCGCGCGGCGCCGGCGCGGGAAAACCAGGCGGAACGGGACCCGCGGGGGCGCGGACATGGTTCGGCACGGCAGCACGTAGCGCTCTCCCACACGCACGGCGCACGTGATCCTAGGGCGGCTTTGCTTCCCGCCCCCTCTCCTTCCCCACATTTCGCTCCTACTCCTGGGTGCGACCGCAGCTTCGAATCGCTCGATCAGACATTTTGCGCCTTCCGCTTCAAGTCCCGCCGTGGCTTAATAGGGAATGAAATTATTGTGGCGTCTCTACTCCTCTCGGAACGACACTTGCGTGATGGTTCCTTTCGGTGATCCGTGATCGCGTATGTTGTGTATGCAGATACTCTCTTTGTTATTTAATCGATGTCATCATTAACTTTTAAATTTAACTTTGACCACTAGTGTTATTCAATTTTTTTATAAATTTCATATATTTTAATATAATTTAATTTATTGTTAGAGTTATTTAAATCACAACTTAAAATTTTATAAATTCGATCAAAGTTTTTAAATAAAACGAATAATTAAAATTAGATTGTAAAAATCAACAGTGACATCAATTAAAGAAGAAAGTATGTCAAATTTTGATTGTGATCACGCTGGCTTCCTATTTTCTCACCTCAAATATGAAAAAAAGGAGATTCTAATCTCGCCTAACAAAATTAGCCAATGCTTTCCCAAATGATGCACCGCTAAATGATTAGCAAATTATTAACAGGAACGAAGAAGGAGGCAGTGGCAATCTGGTGGGATGGGCGACTCACCTTGTTCCTGCTGCACCCCAGATGGTTCACGATGCCGTCGACCATGTCGGCGCCGGAGAAGCAGTTCTTGACGAGCTTGACCCTGACGAACCTGTCCTGGATCGGCAGCCGGTGGCGGAGCGTCCTCACGACGCCGACCACGGCGTCCTCCTCCTCCTTGACGGCCTCGTCGAACCCGTACACGGGCACGCGGGGCGCCGAGTCGGGGCACCGCCTGCCGGCGAGGTCGCGCACGCGGCGCTCGAACTCGCCGCTGTTGCGCAGGGAGTTGAGCACGACGAGTCCACCCAGGAGCTTCTCGTTGAGGAAGATCTGGGGCACGCGGGCCGCGGCGCCGGCGCGGGAAGCGAGGTCGGACTCGCGCTCGGGGAACACGTCCAGGTTGATCTCCACGTAGGGGAGCCCGGACTGCCGGAAGAAGGCGCGCACCGCGGCGCAGTCGCGGCACCCCGAGCGGGAGAAGAAGCTGACCCGGCCCTTGATGTGCCCGCCCGAGAAGGAGTACCCTTCGTCGTCCGCAAGAGCCGCGGCGGCAGTGACGGCGTCGTCCTCCTCGGCGTCCGCCGCGATCGCGTCCTTGAGGCGGACCGTGACCTTCACGTCGGGCAGGTGGATCTCCTGCACGCCGTAGGTGCTGTCACCCGCCGAGGCCTCCTTGAGCGACGAGATGCGGCGGGTGATTGCCGATGACAGCACGTCGCGGCGGTCCCGGATGAACCGCCCGATGGTCGCCACGTCCACGGCGATGGCCGCGGCGGCGGAGTTCGCGGAGACGGACCGCTCCACGGGCCTCTGTTTCGCGTCCTCCTCCCCGTCCTCCGCGGAGCCGCGCTTCGCGGGCGTGGAGGACGCCCTGGCCAGACCCGGCGGCGCCTCCGGCTGCGGCAGGTGCGGCGGCGGCCGCAGCACCACCCCCTGCAGCATCTTGGGCGCGTAGTACACGTCCTCCTCCTCTGCGACGGAGCCGATCCACCCGGGCGGGGTCTCCGGGCTTGGGAGGTGCGCCTGCTGCTCGACGACGACAACTTGAGCGGGACGGTCCCCTCCTTCCTTATCTGCGACGGTTGTCTCCGGCTCCGGCTCCGGCGTCTTCGGCGGGGAAGGGTGGTGTGGGAGCGCGTCGAGACGTGCGTGGTGTTGGTGGTGGTGGGGCGCGAGCGGCATGGCCACGAGGGTCTCTTCTCCCATCGCGCGTGGCTCCCTTCGGGTTTAGGGACGGGATGGAACGGAACGGGAGGGGGAATGGTATACTGCTGCTGCTCTGTGTAACGGGCTTCTGTTTCCTTTCGGCGGCGAAGCGAACGAGAGCGCTGGGGCGTGCGGGGTTTAAGAGCGGCCGCGGGATGCGCCGCGACGGGGTCCGATGCAAGTGCCCGGGGTGCAATGAATCGCCGTGGAGGGTTGGGGGAAGAAGACCTGGTCGGTCGGTCACAGCAGTCAGCCGGGTCAGGTGAGTGAGGAGCGCCACGGGCCGGGTCGCCGGTTTCGGTTGGTTCCTTTCGTTTTCCGGCGCGTTTTGGTGCGTCCGGCGCTGGGGCGGTAAAGGCCGTGCGCGGCGGGGCCGATTGAATCTGCGTGCGGGTTCCCACACTCTAGACCCGGTACATCAGCGGCTGCGGCGCTACGGAGCTCAGAGTACGCCGTACGCTCGACATCTCTTCGCGTAAGACTTTCTTCTCGTTCGCGTTCGGTCCTGCTGCGGGTTCAAAGTCACAGCCTGAAGAAATCTGAAAAAAAATCCAATTCCCGTACACGCCCAAGTCTCGGAAGAAATCACGCACCGGAAAGCACGGAGGGCGCGCCACTCGTCGGTGGACGCGAGAGCGAGCGACGTTTCCCTGCCGAGATCCGGCCGGCGACGGCAACAAGCACACGGCGATAGAGACGCCGCGGTTCCTGAAGCATCGATACCGTCGAAATTCCTGTATCCTCGCACCATTTGCCTCCCTCCTGCCGGACGGACGAGAGCGAACCGGCGTGCGAGTCGCGATCGTTTCCCGCGCTACGAACAAGTCGTTACGAGACAACGTCCTACCTCCGCTTGCCCGCATAGGGATGACCGGACAAAATGCCGAGGCACGAGGCCTGAAGCTTCGAACCCTGTCACTGTCCAGCACCTGAAACTCCCAAAGCGTCTGAATCACAGAGCGGATAAACAAACTCGCCGGGTTCAGGAGCACGTCGCAGCCGGATCGGGTACCCAGTCTCGACTTCGCCGTACGGGCCATTTGGTCGCTGCTGAAGCGGTGATCGATGGCCGGATCGTCAGATGAGACGATCGATCCCGACCGCGAACGACCCGTGCGGCTCACATGAACGAGCCCGCACCGAGTCAACGGTTACCTACAGGATCGTTCTGTTAGCGCGGTTAGCTTATCGGTGCTCCTTCACATGCTCGTGTCATGTGTTGGACCTGACACAGATCGCCGAGTTAAACAAACACGCAGCGCCATCAGAAGCAGCGGCCGTCGCTTGTAGCCGTAGTTGTTGAGACTTGGACGCTATTTCTACAGTCGTGACCAGTTCAATTCAGAGAGGGAAGGAAACTCGCGCACGACTGACCTGCGTCACGGGCGTGCATGTGCATGTAGGGGAACGGTTCAAATTTTTGGACTTGGTTTCAGGCTTTCAGCATCAACACGTCGATTGGTGAAACCACCTTCCGTTTGTACGACGTGTATAAACTACGTAGCTGCAGGTCTCGTAGTCGGCAGGCAGCCAAACGGAACGAACCGTCAACTGTTGCCTGTTGTGATCCATGTAACGTGCTGTATTTTATTTGGAAGTTGAAGCCTTCTTTGTGTCACGCCGTCAGCTTCTGAACAGTGAACACGAGAAGTGTTAAAGATATAGATAAGCGTCAACAAGGTCAGTGGATTAAAGAACCAAAATATCGTCCGGAAATTTGACTTGGCGTTAAACAAATCCAACCTCGATCAGTGCGGTGTTTTCCCGTTCCGCTCGCCGAACAATGCTGTCTGTCGATCGATCATCTGTACTTCTACCAAGTCCAGGAATCTTATGCCGGAACACCACGCTAGCCGGTAGGTTCTTCATCGTGTGCGTGATCGGAAATGGTACTGGGCCACGTAGGTTCACACGCGGGGACGGAGTCCGCGAGACGTGGCCGGAGCACGTGCAGGTCGTGATCGGACACCAAGAGGTTTCGCGCGATCAGATAGTCACGAACGTGTGGGCAGCCAGTGACGGGAACCCATGTACGAATGGCTAGCTGCACACACGGTGCAAGGTGGCAAATTCTAAGCAACGAACTACTGCTAATCAGCGCGCGTGTATCTTGTCGCGGCGATAAGCGCTGGAAACTCCGCAGCTGAGTTCGCTCGCCAGGCCGGCTCAGACCTACGCTACTATAGGCCGTAGAGCGGCTGAGCAAGGCACCGTGCCACTTGGAAAAGGATGCGATTGGGGCACGGAAAATCGACGCCAAGATCCTCCTACCGGGCACAGACGGCAACGAGGTCGAACCGTCGAAACGGGGGAAACCTCCGGCACCTTCCCGGCAAGGCCAACCAGCTATTTCCGCCGGCTCCGCGACCTCAAGCAGGAGGTTGTAGGCTTGAGGCGCTTTTGCTAGGAAGAGGCGGCGAGTGGGAACCGTGACTTCAACCAACACCTCGAGGCGCAAAACGTAGGCCAAACACTGATACTTTCTACAGACCACAATGCGACATGTAACAGCTAACTACATGCTGGGTACTTGAGTTTGAGGACCATACAAGTCTTGGAGATTCCTCTCAGCTAATTATGTTCTGAGATGCCCCATCTCCATGAAGGGATTTACAACCCTTGAAGCGGGATAGGATAAGGGTGAAAAAGGGGCACACGTCCATGTAAAATTCCGCCAACCCATCCGACCAAATTCTCATGCATGACAAAACCGGACTGCTGGCACAAATAAGCTACAGGTCAGAGTTCTTGAACTGTCTCTAATGCCAACGCTTATAAACCCTTCACAAACATCAGACAGGCAGCAAAATCATGAAGACTCCTTTTTCTCTTCTGCTGCCTCTTCGAATGTCTCTCCAGCGACAAGCTCGGGGACATCATCGTCATCATCCTGAGCAGCAGCCTCACCAACAGAAGCACCAGGGGCTTGCTTCTGGAATTGCTCAGCAAGCCTCCGCAGGTTGTCCAAGTTGTCAGGACCTAAATAGCAGGAATAATCAAATGTAAGGCAACATCAGTTCACTCGAACATAAAGAGGCCGTCAAGGATATACACCATCTAGTGAATAAAGAAAAGATTGACACCATGACAATAATATGTGTCATTCTGGTACTATTAGTCAATTATAAGACTACAGAATTTATATTCCATATGTAATCATGCTACTGTATAAAGAGAAACATACCAAGTTGATTGATAATTGAGGGCAGCAGATCTTGCAGCTCTGTTCAAACAAGAGAATTATGATATTAGTATAGTGGTAATTTAGCACAAAGAAGTTAAAATTTTCTTCGCATAGTTCCAATTGACAAAGAACATATAAAGAACAAGCAGACAATTAGACAGTGACATACAGGACATCATTGTAGACTATTGAATTAGAAAGCACACACGGAATGGTGAAGGATACAAGGCCATCTGCAGTATATTAACAAAGATACTTTAAATGATATACAAGCCATACAGAACATACTCTTTGTCTGTGGAGTCCCACTGACCACCCATGTATTAGCACCAATGGAAGCTTGAACTGGAAGGAACAAACATGGCCATGTAAGGAAAAACAGAAAGTTTATCACTAATTGTGCTGAATTAGTATTTACTGATAAGGTAGCTCACCTTTAGGGTTCACAAACTGAATAACAACATCATCCTTAAAAATGTTAACTTCTTCAATACCAGGGATGTTATTCACTCCTATTCTTTTCAGAGTGCTCTGAAGCCTTTTGTCATCTGTGGTAGTAGTCTTGTGGACTGCCTTCTTCTTCCTGCCATCAATAAAAATGTCATTATACATATAATCCAGGAGGCTCCTAGCCTTGCTAGTACTGCTCAATCAGAAAACATCATGGGTAGCAGATCCTAAGTGACAGTAGGGAGTATGCTTAGTTCGTTGCCAATGAGTTGTATCTGACATATATAACTATCACTTTAGTTAACAAATGATTACCATGTTGGTGGCCTCGAACATGTTTGCTGATTGTGGAACATAGAATAAAATGATAACAAGAGTAAGAAAAATATTGATAGTATATCAAAAACACATAAACAATGATATGTAGCATGATTCAACTTCTCTTACAAACCAAGAGAATATTACTCCAAACAAGAAAAACATGGGAATACTGTAAATGGATAGAAAACTACAAGCGAACAAATTGTAAAAGCATCATACACAAATGATAGCCATGCGTGATTATAAAATCATCATTTTGTATATGTCTATAAGAAGAAATAACCACCTGCGCATGCTGCCCTTCCCCCCAGTGCGCACGGCACTTGCCATCTTCTTGAGCTTTTCAACATCCATCTGAGTGAAAGAGAAATAAATCAGTCAGGGCAACCAAAAAGTCAACCCGATGAGAAACGAAACAGATAAGGCATAAAATTAACAGTGTACAGGTGCACAGATAGAAGTAACAGAAAACACTAAGCAATGACAAGTTGGGGCAACAATTGCCTGCAGAAATGGAAAAGGTGAGATCTATGGTTCCTGACCAATCAGTCACAAAAAAGCAGAAAATATCTGTTAATTCCTGTACAATCAGACACCAGCATGCATCTTTCCTGATCATTCATAAGACTATCGTTTGAGCCACTGCTAAAGCATCTCTTAATATAAATTCTCTCAAGCTTAACCCTCACTGATTTACAGAGAACCATCCATATAGCAAACTAGCTACTTCCAGCAAAATAAGCTGACATTAACATCAAGTAGCGTGCACAAAAGTAGACAATAACTTCTACAGTTCAATAATAACTAAATACGGAGTAACTAATTAACACCGCTACTATACCTGCACATAATACGAATCAATCCAACAAGAACAAGCTAAACCCCTTTCCCTAACACAAACACCCCAAATCCGACGCGGACCGCGATAGGGCGAGGAAGGGCCGCCGTCCTACCTAACGCCAGTAAGCACGGTACTTCCACGCTAGCGTCGATCACAAATCGACCAAAGGCACATGCACGAGCGCAGATCCAGACGCCCCTATGCCATAGGAAAAGGCCCGTGACAACACTACGGACTACCGGTGCTTATTGAACTGGAAGGGAGTAGCTAGCTCACCTTGGATCGCGCCCTCGCGGGGACGATTGGGACCGGCGGCGCGGGGAGTGAGAGCTGAGGAGAGTATACGGGGAGGTGGGACTGGGAGGAAGACACGGAGAGGGGAAAGGGATAGGGCTCGAGAGGTAGCTGGCTGCCACTGGCGAGGCCCTTACTCGTTCAGGGTTTTAACTCCGAGGGGTTTCTAACCGTCCGATTCGTGATGGACGGGTGCCGTGGGCTACTGCAGCTCACAGCCGTAGCTAAATCAGAACTGAACACCATCATCTCCGATAATTCAAAAGAAAATGACTCTTCAGAAATGGTTTTAAAAAACTATTGGACTGAAAAACTAAAATTTTGCCACATCATTTGTTTTTAGACCTATGGCATGATGTTTTCTACAAACGCCATTACTAACATGAAGTAATCTCTCTGATTTTAAATTATTAACACCGCTAATTTTTAACATCAATTTAACCGTTCGTTTTATTAAAAAATATTATTAAAATATGTAAAATTTTATTATTATTTGATTTATCATTAATAAAATTTAAATCATGACTAATAATTTTATATATTAAAACAAATTTTTTAATAAAATAAATAATCAAAGTTGATATTAAAAATCAATAATATTAATAATTTAACAAAGGAAGTACTAGCAACAACCGCGCTGCCGTATCATTTTGCCGATCAGCCTCAGTTGGCAAGAAACTGGCAAGAAGAATCGTACTAAATAGCTCATTTTGTCGATCAATTTATCAATACTATTGCTTGTCGCTGCGATGGACCACTAAATCGAACCACACAAGTACGTCAATATGAACATAATTCTCCTACAAAAAAGAATATCAGTACATCCGAGCTTTGCTTCGGCAGACAGATCATATACGCCGCCGATAGCAACCGCGGGGAGATGACTGCGCGGCGTTCATGAGCCGCGGCGCAGTTCCACAGCCTAAGCTACTGGCTCAAACCAGCTGCCAGCTCACTCTCATCCTGTAAGTAGTCCAGACGCCAGACAGAAGGAGCAACGTGCTAGTGCGTAGGCATGAGCAGAGTTGATAGCACATCATAATTCAACCAACAGAAAATGCACTGCAAACCCTTTTAACTATTCATTTTGCATGAGAATTATATCTAACCAAATTTTACAGGGAAACCACATACACGCTGACAACAGGGTTACCTTACATTATTAACCAAAACAATTATATGTGAAATAAAAGGCAGAGGGCTGGGACAATTTTACAGGCGATGTACACTACCAGAGCTAGTGGCCTTCTATAATTTAGGACACAATGCTCAACGCTTATTTGTCAGAGAAGCAAAGCCACCTTGTCCTTCAAGCTGCTCTTCTTTTTTACCGCAAGTTCCCCCTGCGTTGATACTTCACTACGCCAATCTCTCTGCTCCGGCACCTGATATATGCTAGTAGTTGTGACTGGTTCTATAGGCTCCGGTTCCTGCACGTAGCTGGCAGGTTTACTCGAGACACCACCGAGAAATATGTTTAGCATATCCTGAAAAGCATCTCCTGTCATCTTGAAACTTGATGAACACTGTTGCTCCTGATGGTCACTGCTTTCATCTCGCCTGTATTCACTTGTATTTCTTGTAATTGCCATGCACTCAGTAGAGATTGTATGACACGAAGAACGCTCTTGGTGTCTGGCTGTCTTAGCATTTTCAAGTTCACGTTGTTTCTTTTCATCAGCATGCACATACTGCCAAATCACAATGTATCAGTACATCTTCACATAACTTTCTTTATGTAACCTCCATCAGGATTCCCAATTCACAAGACAGGTACCAAATGGAAAAAGAGAAAGGGATGAAACTTGAGCAGAAAGTCACAGTATTACCTTAAAAAATATCTAGTGCTCATTTTAAGTGTCAGGTTTGGTAGTGACAATTTAGAAATATTAGTGTTAAGCTTAGTAATGTCCCTGGACTAAGGCACCTACTTGCCACTTTGTATGCAAAGACGGTGACACAAGCCAAGTTTTGTCAAATTCAGGCCTTCTTCAGTCGAAGTTCAGAACACAACAAAATGAATGTAAAACATACTAGTACAAGCATAGTAGATTCTTTTTTCATTTCTGATATCGCATCATGATTATTGCCTAAACTATTCCATGCACATGATCATATGAAGACATGAATTCTCATGTATACCAGCCTAAAACCAATAACGGGTTCTATTTTCAATACTTGAAATAGTTTAGGCCTTGTTTCCTTAAGAAGAGAAAGGAGACTAATTAAGCACAACATTAGGGACCAGAGCACTAGACAAAACAAGAAGTTTCTAATAAAAAAGTTCATTGTAATCCACAGGATGCTATTACAAAATAAGCCGTATTATAGGTCAAAATGAAAGGCATATTACCCTGTGCATATAAATAGCAGTACCCAAAAACAATTCACACTTAAATAAATGTGAGTACGAGTACAGTTTACCTCTTTGGCAATGCTTACAAGATCCTCAACTGTAAGTTCTATTTCATCATCAATTATTTCTGGTGAAGATGCTTCTGCTTTAGCATTTCCCAGCTTCCGTTTCCTACTATTCTTTGGTGCAGCTCGTTCACTCGTTTTTCTTGGATTCTTACAAGACACTTCCTCATATTCTTTAACTCCATCTTCGGCAACATTTTTGCTCATTCTCCTGGCTTTTTCTTTATCAACACATCGTCGCAAGACTCTGAGTTCATCATCACCCACTGAATCTACTTTTTCTAGTCGTGTCCCCGTGTCTACTTCCTCAATTGCAACTGCATCTCTCACAGCGTGTTTGCTTGTTTTCCTGGCCTTTGCTCCACCCTTGCATCGCCGCAAAACTCCCAGTTCACCAGTGCCCTCTGAATTTCCATGTTTTAGTTGTCTTCTGACGTTCCTTTTGATGGGCTTGGTCTGATCCAGGTTCCCTTTTTGCTCATTAGATTCCAATGTTTTTACATTCTGGTCTTCAGGTTTTGCCATTTGATTGCCTGGGCATGGTTTCAGCATCCATGCCGGCAGACTACGTTTATTCTCAGCATGCAAAACAGCACATACTTCTGCCATGTTCTAAGATCCAACCAAATGTAATTCCGGAAGAATCAACAGGATCCAAGAAGAAAGTGTGAACTATAAAGTCTGGATTACGAATTTATATGCCTCTCAAGAAGTTGATGTGAAAAAATTGGGCACCTGCACAAGAATTAGGCCTTAATTATTCACATAACTATGCAAATCAGGTTGAAATACAAAACGATAATCTTCCTATCAATCTCCAATTGCCACCAGCTTGACCGAATAGCTTTATTTAGTCGTTTCAATAGCAAAAGATAAAATTTTTAATCCTCCGCATGAAATTAGCCAGATGTGACCATGGAATTTATGCTGCGCTACTGAACATAGGGAAAGAAAAGGGAAATGAACCCTAGCCCCCCACCAATCCAACGGCAAAAGAGGCTGAAGCACCAGCACCTAACCACGGGCCACGGCCCTCCCAAGATCGAACTAGGCCGACGGCCGCGACGCCCCGCGACCGCAGACACGGAGCCCCATCTTGCCTTCTTCCTGGCGGCTTGATGAGAGAAGAGGGGATAGAAGAGCTGGGTGCGGGTTGGGGATCACGCCGTACCTCGACGGGGTGAGAGTACACGCCTTGGAGTCGCCTCTGGTAGATACTCTGGATCGCTCTTCCTGTGTGGTTCTACAGTGAAGAGGGGGAGGGGACGCCAGCACCGGCGGCCAAGAAGACGGTGAGACCGTTGAAAGGGAGATTGAGGGACTGTTTGCCGCAGTTTATTTTACAAACGAGTATTCACAGAAATAAATATAAACCGCACTTCACAACTTATTTATTTAATAGCTTCAGAATGAAATACATTATAATTTTAAATATTCGGCACTTTCTCACCGGCTGTTAAATAAACTGATTTTTACTAGCAACAATCATGCTAAACAAGTTTCGAGTCGGCAGCCAATTTTTTTTTAAAAAAATCTGCCAGTTTTCAAAATGCTGCGGCTCAAACAAACAGGCTCTTTAAAGAGATTTGAAACGAACATGGGCGGAAAACGTTGGGCTTTGCCAGGCCGGAACAGAGGAAACCCCGTACTCCGTCCGTTCAAAGAGAAAAACAGGCCCGCCTCGAGCCCGCCGTACCGCGCGTCCCCTTCCTCCGGCTCCGATCGCTATGCGCCTCTGCCCCGCCCTGCACCGCCCCGCTTGTGCACCTCGTTGCTACGCTTCCACCACCCATTCCGTCATCTCCACTGACCGTGTACACCTGTATTCCTGAAGAAGACATTAGCGGAGTTGAAACCCGGAAGGAAGAAATGTGAATTGTCTTACCACAGCCAGATCACCCGTGAGGTGTTCGAGGAAATGTCCCTTCGCCAGCTACTTCACCGAATGCGGCCATGGTGCACGCTTCAGCAGCCTCCGAAGACGCTGTGTCTCCTCTCCATCTTTCGTGCGCTTTCCATTCTCCGTTCTGAAGCCTCGGTAGAGCAGCCATGCCGATCTCCATCTGTGCAACTCCAGCTTCCACGGAGGTTTCCTTGCTACAGCTCTGACCCCCTTGGTTCCAGATTCAGCATTGACGTGGTTGACACTGACCTTTGGCCCGCATCCTTTGGTTTGTTGTCGGACACTGCACGGAGCAATGAATGCCCAGATGACTTCGAACATCATGAGGATGATGAATTGCAAATCTCGGATGATGAGATATATGACATGAGGTACCGCAAGAAGCTGTTCTACAAGCTGGATCGAGGGTCCAGAGAGTTTGAGGAGAACAGTGTGACCTTGCGCCGGAAGAGGGACAAAATTAGTGGCAAGAAACCAAAGGAATGCAAGAATGTGAAGCCTGCAAAGCCTGTTCCTTCCAATGTGCCAAAGACGAAGAAAAAGCCTGCTGCACATGAGAACATCATGGTTGAGGCGAAGCGGGAACGAGTGCCAACATTCAACCAGATGACCGATCCTTACCACCATCCTTTCTGTCTAGATATACATGTCACGAAAGGGTCAGTGCGCGCTTGCTTTGTGCACAGAGTGACCAGCAGGGTGGTGGTGGTTGCGCACTCCATATCAAAGGACATGAAGTTTGATCTTGGTTCGAAGAAGGGTAAGGGCATGAAGGCATGTGCAGCAGTTGGGGCATTGCTTGCGAAACGTGCAATAGAGGATGATATTCACAATGCTGTTTATACACCAAGGAAAGGGGATAGGATTGAAGGGAAAATTGAGGTTGTGTTGCGTGCAATAACTGAGAATGGAGTCGATGTGAAGGTGAAACTGAAGCAAAGAAAACCAATAAAGGTATTTCCTTAATTATACTCATTATTTTTTTTCTACTTCTGGGCCTTAGCTTCTGTAGAAGTTGCTGTGAGTTTTTCCTGTTAGATGTAGACATTATCTATAGCAAATTGAACTACTTCAAATACTAGATGGCTGATCCTCAAGTGTATGAACTCATAGACACTGAAATAGTTCAATCCGAGCATTTGGTCATGAAAAGGCCAAAGTGAACAATAATCTAATCTAGTGAACTTTAGTTAGAGCTTCTTGTGAAACTACTTCATTTTTTTTTTTTTGTATTCGTGCATACTATATATTGTTCTATTTTTATATGGACCTTTTATGATCCTGGTTACAATTATGATCAAACATCATGAATTAAACCTTTTGGATTTCAGAAAAGAAATATTGGATGAATAAAGTTAGTTTTTGATGTTCCATTTTATTTGAATCATGAAACTATGAACATCCACCTGATTTTATCTCGTATACAAGAACCTTCTGGTGCGTTTTTGTCTTTCAAAATAAGAGCTCTCTCTAGGCTGTGTATTCCTTTGGATCTTTGAATATAATAGAAGTCTGCAGCATGATGGTAATGGATGTCTGCAAAACTGATTCCCAGTCCCAGGTGTAAAATCATTAGGTGGAATTGCAGCTTGTCCGTTGCCTTACATCTTCCTGTTTCTACATTGAGAAGCTAAGAAGTGTCATTGATCGCTTACGATATTGAAAGTCTGTATTAATATAGATAGAACCAAAATTATCAGAACCTTGTTCTAGTTCACAGATTTCTTGTCACCTATCAAAACGTTTGATTCTTATTAAAGCCTCTATTTCTTCTACCTTTACTCGCAGGATACTCCCTCTGATGGTTCAGCTGTTGATCAACACAGATCCTGACCAGCATGACCCTGAATGCTTCGAAGGCCATCTGATTTTATTGCGTACAAAACTGAGAGAGACACAGGCAGCCGAAGGAGTCCTGTTATTCTTTGTTCCATGTATTCATGCATCTCCTCCATGGTTAGCGCCGACTCATGTTGTAGTATGTACATTATTTTACTTACCGTGTGTACGAGAGCAGTCAGTCTCCATTGTACATTACCCTACTTCTGCAATGGAAGCAAATCTCTGCTCGTACCTGAGACTGAGATGCTATGTACTTAAACTCCTTTGTGACGTTATGGGGCTGCGCTGCTGACCCATAACAAGGAATGGACAGCTTGAGTTAGACTTGCCCATGACGAAAGTTGTATCATACGAGCGTACGTAGAACACTCTTCAAGCCCAAGCAAACCAAATTCAATCATGATTTACTGATATTGATTGTCATTGTCAAAATGACTTACTGGGTAGGACTAATAGGCATTATGCAACTACATTGGACAGACTGTTTGATAGCACAGATCATGTGCTCATGGATATCAGCAAATTGGAGAGTTTGAATGTTAAGTCGTGGCAATTAACATGTTCATGCAACGTGGTCCGTAATGCATAACACCAAGGCCATTAGACAGTAGAAGTGCAATTTCAACAAACAATTGGGAACATCAACACATACGGAACTACCTATCAGCCATTGAAGCTGTTAACAGTCCGGATGCGGACTGTTAATCAATAAAACAAGCATTATTCGATCAAATGATTTTAGAAGTAAAGATCAGACATGATTTAGAGCAGCTGAAATACTAGCTACTCCAGAATGCCTAGAATTGGGACACGGTAGAAGAAACAATCACCAAGCGTTCTGAACATTGCAGAACATTGACTGGTAAGTTCATCATAAACAAACATCATGGAGGACAAACATCATGAGTAAGATTTCAGAATATTTCGTGACATTGATCAATAAGTTCTGCAGAAACAAGTACATTTCATAGATTAAGCGCACTTCAAGAGCATACTCACATTGAAGGCAAATCCCTCCAACGATACAAACATCATGGAGACACTACGAGTGGCGCACACATAGCAACACATAGGCATATGTCAT
The DNA here is from genome assembly GCA_001602315.1 of Zoysia pacifica. Taxonomy (NCBI): domain Eukaryota; kingdom Viridiplantae; phylum Streptophyta; class Magnoliopsida; order Poales; family Poaceae; genus Zoysia; species Zoysia pacifica. The sequence goes on along the minus strand of BCLH01001762.1, from coordinate 36,101 downwards.
AGATAATTGCTCTGGCACGAGTTCACCCTAACGGGATCACCGCGAAACACTGGCCCTAGTTCTTACCACCGTCGTGGACCTCGAACTCCTGGATGATGACGTAGCCGACCTTCTTGGGGCTCTCGGAGTCAGACGTCTCCTCGTCATTCTCTTCTCCGTATAACTCGTCGTAGGGGGAGAACGCGGCGGCGCCAGCGAGCATGGACCAGACGATGTACAGGGAGGCGGCGGTGAGCGCGCCGCAGGCAACGCCGAAGAGGAGCCTGACGGCGACCACGAGGATGTCCCTGGCGCGGTCCTGGGCAGCGGCGACGGCCCCGATCGCGGGACGCGGGTGCTCGGTGCGGCGGATCTGGACGTTGGCGGGGATGGAGTGGAGATGGGGGTGGTGTCGGTGCTCCTGATGTTGGCGCGAGCCGAGGCGGCGGACACGGAAGACGGTGACGACCGTGGCGACGCGCGGTACGAGGTGGTGGCTGTGGACGGCGCCTTCGCCGCTGGGGTTGGGATCGGCCGGGAAGGAGATGAAGAAGGTGCGGCACGGACGCGCGTCGGCGGCCAGGAGAGAGGCGGCGGCGAAGGCCAGGAGCAGGAGGATGCGCTGGGCCATGGCAGCGACGGCGGCGGCGGAGAGCCGGTTTCGCGGGGAAAGGGAAAGCTCGTGCTTGGGAACAATTGAGAGCTCGAAGTCGACTGTGCGGCCGAGAGATGGATTTTACCAGGCGAAGCCTTGCCCCTTGGTGGTCCTCTTTTTCTGCCCTTGGGTTCCAGAGACGGAAGAATTTGGAGGTCTTTAATAAAAAATTTGAGAAACAACGAATCTTTGATGTTGAAAAAAAATTGTGTGGCGATAGACACTATAGTTTAACAATGATATAAAAATTTTAACATTAACCACATATCAACATAAAAACAACTAATGTTAAGACTCAATATTACATAGCATTGATGTCTCATTTTTTTTTAATCTGTAACATCACCTTATATCAACGATATGTAAAATTTGATCTTACATATTAATTATTAGCCTACAATGCTATGTAGAAGCTCTAATATTCAAACGCATAGCAATCATATCAACTGCATGGACAAGCTAGAGTTTTGCATGCCTGTAGAATGTGACGGGATCCTGTGTCACACTGCCCTTGGTGGCACGTGAATCTTGGGCAAACTCAATCCTACGTAGGCTATGTTCGGTTGAAAATAATTAGTGTGGAATGAGAAAAATTGAATTCTCACTTAAAAGAGTAATAGATTCATTCACTCTCTAATTCACTTGGATTGAGAGCAAACCGAACAACTAGTGGAGAGTACGGCAGAAGAGATAGTCCTCCTATGTAAAAAGGAAGCTAGAGCTCTAGTACAGGTATTTCCAAAGCTACATAATATCGTTATGCCCTTAAAATACACAACCTATGGTTTCACTTGATAATGGCAAACACTTATCAAGAAATTGCTGGAATTATTCCAGCACCACATACATTTAGCGAAATTATCAGCTCTCTTCATCAATATTTCCGAAGCACCTAGGATTTCAAACTCCAGTTTCTCTCTGAGTGAACGTTGTTGATTTATTGAAACTAAAATTTGCTTCCACGCAATTAAGCATGCTTCAAAATTTACAGACACAGATATATAAAGCGAATGCCATCTGAGCCATTGAGCTTAACAAAAAACAATCAATCCAACAATCCCATCATATACAGAGCTTTCTTCCATGCCAACAACACTAGACACCAAGCAAGAAAAGAAAAGGGAAATTTATCAATAGAACACTGTTTGTAGGTTGATTTGTATGCGTGGCACTATTCGAAGTGATTTAGACTACAGAACACCATCATTTCGAGTATCTGTTTCTAAGACACCGAAACGAATATTTTGGAAATATTCTGTGAGAAAATGTCTAAAGTGCCCCTGTGATGTGAAAGAGAGAGGGGGGCTTGCAGCTCGCCGTCGCTGCCGATCGGGGCCGCCGTCGCTCCACTGCCTGCCGCACTGTATGGCTCGTCGCCAGTCGCTCCTCCATTCGTTGGGCTGCAAGAGCCCGCCGCCAGTCGCTCGTTCGCTTGTAGAAGCTGCTGCCTTGGTGCCGGCCGCTCGCCTCGCCTCGAGCCAGCTGCGTTGCCGCCGCCGACCACCCCTCTCGTTGCGCCTCACACCGCCCATACTGCCGCCGTCGGCCATCCGCCTCGCCTCGAAGCAGGCCACCATGCTGCTTCTCGACGCCAGCCGCCGCTGCCTGCCAAGGCCCCGAGAATGAAGCCGGTCAGCAGGCCCAGCGCAGGCTGCCATGTTGCCGCTGGCCCACTGCCTAGATGCAGACCGCCATGCTTTTGTCCCGTGTGAAAATGATAGGATGCGTGCTCCTTTCTGTGCCACTTCTTGCTTTATATATCAGGTGCTTGTTATAACTGACCTTAGAAAAACTAAGAAAAAGGTTACAACAAGATTACAACAAATCTTGAGATATCTACGTAATCCTAACAACTTAATCACGTTCAGTTATGTCGTGCATCATTTATAAGCTTTATCATTTCACACTCCCCCTCAATCACAACTTGTCAATATTGAGATTGTGCCTGAATTCAGCACATCGTCGCTCTGTTATTGCTTTGGTGAAGCCATCAGCCAATTGGTCACCTGTGGAAATGAATCTGATATCAAGCATCTTGTTTGCCACTCTTTCTCGCACAAAGTTAAAATCAATTTTAATGTGGCACATCACGATATCTAGCATGAAACACTGGATTTACCGAGAGATATGTGGCACCAAAATTATCACACCATAGGCATGCTGGTTTTGGTTGTGGCACACCTAGTTCTTTCAACATTGATTGTACCCATATAATTTCAGCGGTGGCATTTACAAGAGACTTATATTCTGCTTTAGTACTGGACCTGGATACAGTAGCTTGTTTTCGTGCACTCCACGATATTAAGTTGGGTCTAAAAAATACTGCAAAGCCACCTGTTGAACGATGATCATCCACACATCCTGCCCAGTCCGCATCAGAGAAAGCACTAACCACCATTGATGATGCTTTACGAATCTTAATACCATGATGGAGAGTAGATTTCAAGTGCCGTAGTATACGTTTTACAGCAGTCCAATGAACAGAAGTAGGAGCATGAAAAAATTGACATATTTTATTTACTGAGAAAGATATGTCAGGTCTAGTTAGTGTTATATATTGTAACGCTCCTACTATACTACGGTACTATGTAGCAGCTGTAGCATCAAGTGGATCACCATCATATAAAGACAATTTTTCATATGCTGACATAGGAGTAGCAACAGGTTTGCAATTGCCCATTCCAACACGATCAAGAATATCTGAAGTATACTTAGCTTGTGAGAGAACAATGCCATCAACAGTAGGTGTAACTTTAATACCCAGAAAATAGTGAAGCAGACCTAGATCCTTTAAGGTAAAATCCTCCTTTAAGTTCTTCACTAGTGAGTCAATGGCCTCTTCTGAAGAACTGACCACAATGATGTCATCAACATATACTAGGATGTACATTGTAATACCATCCTTTTAGAAGAAAAATAAGGAGGTGTCAGCCTTGGATGGACTGAAGCCGAGCTGTTGAAGCTTGCCACTCAAGCGAGAATACCATGCACAGAGTGCTAGTTTAAGACCATATAATGCTTTATCAAGCTTGCAAACCAGATGAGGATTAACAGGATCGACATACCCAGGTGTTTGACGCATGTAAACGTCTTCCTTTAGAACACCATGCAAAAACGCGTTCTGCACATCTAGTTGTCGAAGAGACCAGCCACGAAAAACTCCAAGAGAGAGCACAAGTCGAATTGTGGCTGCTTTGACTACAGGACTGAATGTGTCCTCATAATCCAGACCATATCTTTGTTTGAAACCTTTAGCAACTAATCTGGCTTTATATCGATCCACCGAACCATCAGCCCTCTTTTTTACTTTATATACCCACTTGCAATCAATTAGATTTGTCTGTGGAGGAGCAGGAACCAAGTGCCATGTTTGATTCTTCATGAGAGCTAAATACTCAAAATCCATTGCTTCTTTCCATCTTGGATCACTTATTGCTTCACGAAGTCCCTTGGTTCCTCACTAGCACAAAGCATACCATAGGGAATTGTACCATCAGTGCGCACTCGCGGTTGGTGAAGTCCATGACTAAGTCTGGTGCGAGGGCGTGTTGGTTGAGGTGAAGGCAGTGATGCTGGTAGTGATGCACCAGGATCACTTGTCGTAGTTGCACAGGCGCTGTATGTTGCTGTTGTATATGATCTGATGACGATGTTGTTATTGAATCAGTGTCAAGATTAACATTTGTACTTGTAGCATCAGGATGCACATGAGAGAGTTGTGGTTCCTGCAAAACAGCACTAGATACAGGGTAAACAACCGTATCCAGTGTAGAGGGCATCACGGGCTCATCCGACATAGAATTAGATTCTCCTGCATTGTCAGAGGGGTTAGTCATAAGATCATAACCACTGTCCACAGAAACTAAGTTGGGATCAAGGAGAGATATTTCAGCTCGAAGGCGTGCTCCAGCATTAGGATGTAACTCAGAGAAAGGAAAGATATTTTCATCAAAGACCACATCACGAGAAATGTATACTCGGCCTGAAAAAACATCAAGACACTTGTATCCTTTGTGGAGATCAGTGTAACCAAGAAATACACAATGTGTTGAGCGAAAGGCAAGCTTGCGAGAGTTGTCTGGACGTAGGTTGGGCCAACACGCACATCCAAACATGCGAAGAAAACTATAATCGGTTGTATTGCTAGAAATTCGCTCAAAAGGTGTATTAAGATTAATAACTCGAGAGGGAAGCCGATTAATAAGGTAAACAGCTGTAGTGAAAGCCTCATCCCAAAATTTGAGCGGCATAGAGGCTTGCGCAAGAAGAGAGAGTCCTACCTCAACAATATGTCTATGTTTGCGCTCTGCAGATCCATTTTGTTGATGTGTATGTGGACACTATACATGATGGATGATTTCAACCTTGTTAAAAAAAGGATGAAGCCTTTTTATATTCACCTCCCCAATCGGTTTGAATGGTTTGAATTTTGCGACTAAATTGGCGTTCAACCAACTGTTGAAACTGATGAAAGCACTCAAAAACTTCAGATTTGTTTTTAAGAAGATAAATCCACACAAATTTGCTATAGTCATCGATGAAACTCACATAATAATTATTACTTCCAACATATGTTGGTGCTGGCCCCCATACATCTAAAAACACAAGTTCTAAGGGAAATTTAGACTCTCTAGAGGAACGAGAAAAAGGTAATTGATGACTCTTGGCCTGTTGACATGCATCACAGACTGACTCATTTGATGCCTCACGAGTGCAAGGTAGATTATTGGAGCTAATGACTCTTTTAACTATTTCGACAGAAGGGTGACCCAAATGTCCATGCCATCGTGCCAGGGACGGTTTAACAGCATTGAACGCTTACTTGGATGATGTAGCAGCCAAGGATGATGGAAGGGGGTATAGACCACCTTTACACCTACTGCTCAGCAGTGTTGTCCCCGTGGTTCGATCCTTAACAAAAAATTGATTTGAATGAATCTCAAAGAAAGCATTGTTATCAGAAGTGAAACGATGAATGGAAAGTAGATTTTTAGTGGCACTGGGAACATGTAAAATATTATTGAGATAAAGAGGTCAAATAGCAGATAGAACAGTGGTATGACCAATATGACTTATACCCATACCTGAACCATCTGCAGTATGAATCTTTTCCTGGCCGTCATAGCGTTCTCGGGTTGTCAGCTTGTCCAACTCGGAGGTGATATGATCTATGGCGCCGGAGTCGCTGTATCAGTTTGTGTCAATTCCATAGGAAGAGACAGCACCAGCAGTCATCTCCTCACCAGTGAAACTTGCATCAAAACGTTTATAGCACCGGACAACTGTATGTCCAGATTTTTTGCAGAGCTGACATATGGGTTTAGCACCTGAGTGACCGCGACCAGCACCATTTCCACGTCCACCATCACGACCACCATGGCCGCCGTTACGCTCACGACCAGGACCACCCCTCCCACAAGAAGCTACATTTGCAGCCATGTAGGAGGAGGTTTGTGACTCCAGACGTGCCTCGGCGCTGAGGAGCTGAGTGTAGAGATCACTCAGTGAGATCTTCTCTTGACGGCAGATGGACTCAACAAACGGATTAAACTTCAAGTCAAGCCCAACAAGGATGTATGCCACAACATCCTCATCATCCACTTTCTTTCCCGCAGCCGCCATGTCATCCGCAAGACCTGTCATCTTGAAAAAATAGGCCGCACAAGATAGATCGCCCTTGCGTGTAGTAGCAAGCCTCTGTCAAAGATGCACGATCCTAGATCGTGACTGCGAGGAAAACATGGACTGAACATGTGTCCATACCTCAAACGAAGTAGTAAAACGCGCCATCTGCGCAAGGACTTCACAAGTCATTGTGAAGTTGAGATAGCCAAGGAGGTGTTGATCCTTGGCTACCCAGAGAGTATATGCTGGATTGATGATGGTCCTCTTGATCTTGTCAGCTCCTTCTTCTTCAATGGTGATCGGAGGGGCCGGTCCTTTACCTATGAGAATATCGGTCAGCTGAGCACCGCCGATGGCAGGCAACACTTGCGCTTGAGCAGGAGATTATCACGAGAGAGTTTTTCAGAGACCAGATGAGCAAGAAGGTTCGGAAGAACAATCGCAGATGAGGACGCCATGATGGCGAAAAAAAACTAGATGTGTTTGTGGAGGATGGCTCTGATTACCATGTGAAAATAATAGGATGCATGCTCTTTTCTGTGCCGCTCTTTGCTTTATATATTAGGTATTTGTTACAACTGTTAGGAAAACTAGAAAAGAGGTTACAATAAAATTACAATAAATCTTGAGATATCTACGTATTTTTAGCAACTTGATCACGTTCAGTTATTCGTGCATCATCTAGAAGCTTTATCATTTCACACCCCGCCCCCGACACCAGCCGACGTGCCATGCCCCAACGCTGGTGCAGGACGGCCGCCAACGTGCGCGAGCAGAAGGATGCTGCCAACCTAAGAGGCACTTTGGACATTTCTTTCACGGAATATTTTTGGAATATTCATTTCGGTGTGCTGGGGATAAATACTCAAAACGTCGGTGTGCTGTGACTTTCCAAAAGTAAACTAGCGGCAATATCTGCACACGCCATCTCCCAAAACGGCGATACCTTTCCCACTCCTAGCAAAACGACAGCATTCACTACACCCGCGTGTGATCACCTACCAAATCGTAACGACGGCCGCTGGCCGGGTCTCTCCAGCAACCCTGCCACGACCACCTTCTTCTTGCTCTCCTCCGTGACGCACACTTCCGCTACCTTTTCAGCGCCACGCCTACCGGGTCACCGAACCGCCGGCTGCTGCCAGCGCCAGCGCCGCCGCCGCCGCCGCTCTTGGCACTGGCACTAGCACCGGCTCTGGGCAACCGCAGCCAGACGAAGCGCGCGCCGTAGAGGCACGAGCACAGGAAGACCACCGCGGTGACGCGGCCGAACAGCACGATCCCGCCCAGCGTCGTCGCCGCCGTCCACAGGCCGGAACCTCTCGGCCGCTCGGCGCGGTCGGGCTGCCGGAGCGAGTAGCATCGCCTCGACGGGTCTCGCCAGATGCGGCCGGCGCCGGTCACCACCAGGGCGCGGTCGTCGGGTGTTGCCGTCGTGCACGGTTGGTTCGTACCCGGCCGCGCCGGCGCCTTGCTCCCTCCGGTGCCCAACATGGCGGTTGTCGAGGGTTGTGGTTGTCGTCTGGCGCCGCTTGGCGCGGTGCCATCTGGAGTTGGACGCGGCTTGCTCCGGTTCTGCTTCTTGGCGTCGCCGAAACTGCTAACCTGCAGGCCATGGCAATGGGCGGTTACTATCTGTGAACGCGAAGTAATTGTGTGATGACGTGAAAAAGGAACGTAAACGTCCGGCCAGGGGTTGAGGCATCCGTATGGACCATATGGTTACAATCAGTTTTACAATGACCGTTGGCTACATGACTTATGAGAGCGACCACCTGATGAATAATATGTGGATTAAGTATTAAATTATCGAAACCCAACTATTTGAATTAAAAAAATCAATCTCCTTACAAGCACCACGGCAAAAAAATGATACGAATAATCTGCATGAGGGGCTAACGACAACTACAGTGGAATGCAGCCACGCAGGGAGCGTTCCTTCCTCATCCATCAGCCCATCACCACCTTTTGGGCCTAACGAAAGCAAGAAGCAGCTGTCTTACCGCATCGCTTGCTGCTGTCGCAGTCGAAAAGGCCACGGAGAAAAGGAGCAGGAGTAACTGGACAGGACGGTTAAATTAGTACTCCCTCCTATTTAATAGAAGTTTATTTTTAGATTTTGTTAACTACCACTTTAATCAATAATTTTTATAAATTCGATTAAATTTAAAAACTAGTATTTATACTTTTAAATTCATCAAAAAAAATATTTTTATAATATATATAATTTATATTATTAAAATTAATTAAATATATCAAAATCGTTGGTCAAAGTCATACTCAACAAAATCTAAAAATAAACTTCTATTGAAAAAGAGGTAAGTAGATATAACCTTTTTTATCGGTCGTAAAAATGTTTTGTCTATATGATAATAGCATATTTGATTGGTTGAGGGTCTATTTGTTTCAAATTATAATCTACCATATTATATAATTTAAAAATTATAATATGTAGATGTAAACAAACACGACAAATTATTTTATCAGCTTATTTAATCTAAAGTCTAAATTATTATAATATGATAAGTTGTTCACTTATTTCATATTATAATATATAAAATACTCACGGTTCCTGCCAAGTTTGAAATAACTAATCACCATTAACATCCATTTTTAAATTATAATACAAATTATATAATTTTCAAATTATATAATCGAGGCTAGTTCTGTTAAACCACCCACCTACTCGCCACTAACTAAAGCGGTAACGCGCCGAGGATGATGAAAGAAACCGACGCCGCCAAAACCACCTGCTCCAGGAACCCACAGGATCGACCCACCAAGCGGTCGCGGTCGTCGCTCAATCGCAAACAGGAATTCTCAGTGCGACAACGAACTGTTGACGATCGATCGAGGCCATGCGCGCGGGGGCGGAGCCATGGCGATCAACGTATACGCACGTATAGCGCGAGTAGGAGAGAGTAGCTAGCGTACCGTGGCCGGTAGGAGCCCGGCGCTGTCGCCGGAGACGACGACGGACGCGAGCGCCTTCTTGGCCTGCAGCGACGTCTTGAGCAGCAACAGCAGCTGCCTCCCCCTCCGCTGCTTCCCCGTCGTCGTCTTCGTGGCCGTGTCGTGCTTCTTGCCGCTCCTCCGGAGCCACGGCCAGGCGAACGCGAGCCATGACCACGACAGC
>BCLH01001762.1:0-26696 GCA_001602315.1 Zoysia pacifica | reverse complement strand
GGCCGGTAGGAGCCCGGCGCTGTCGCCGGAGACGACGACGGACGCGAGCGCCTTCTTGGCCTGCAGCGACGTCTTGAGCAGCAACAGCAGCTGCCTCCCCCTCCGCTGCTTCCCCGTCGTCGTCTTCGTGGCCGTGTCGTGCTTCTTGCCGCTCCTCCGGAGCCACGGCCAGGCGAACGCGAGCCATGACCACGACAGCTTGAACCTGCGCCTCCGCCGTCGACGCCGCTTCCCCAGCGCGGCCGCCTCGGCGCCGCGAGACTCTGTCCGCCTGGACCTGGAGCCGCGCCAGAAGCAGAACGGAAGGCACGAGCACCGCGGCATCTTGTCCGCGACGGTATCAGCGCCGCCGGCCTCGGCCACGGTGGCACCGTGAGTCTCGCCAAACGCAGACATGATCTCCGATTCTCCGTGGCCGCTGGAGCGGCTAGCGCGAAGCGATCAGCCTTTGGATGACGACGGCCGGCGCCACGGAGACATACACGCTGTCGTCTAAGTCCTAACGAAAGCGCTGGAGAATCTCGGAAGCTGCGACGGCACAAGAAGCTTCGAAAGCTTGTCGTCCCCTCCTGGATGCGGCAGATTTGATGACCAGGAGAAATTCTCTATCTAGCCCTGCACGCGCGCGTGAGGCAGGAAGAAGGGGATTCCCACGGCGATGGGTTTTTCTAAGCGGCGCACGCGGTGCCGTCGACCCCGTTATCATGATTCCAACTCATGGAAGAAGAAGAACAGGCTTCGCACGTAGGACAGCTCGTGAAAGCTAAGGCGACGGGGATTGCTTTTTTTCTAAAGTCGTGGTCGCCCACGAGAAAACCGGGAGGCGATCGACAACCAAATACAAATGATCAGGTCGCCGGCGGCCGGAGACCGGTTCGTAGTGACCGCGCGAGACTGGTGCCAGTGAGGAGGCCAGGCTGATTTCATCTATTATAGCAGCTGTGCTCAAGATTGCAGCAATTTTTTTTTTCTTTCAGAACGTGTGATTAAGAAATGTTTGAAATGGTTCTACGAAAAGAAAAATGTTTGAAACAGATGAATCAGGGATGATACGGTTGGCATAAAGTAAGTATATTGTGCAAATTGATTTTAGTATAAATCTAGTGATACAAATTTGATCTCTAAAAAGTTAGCATTGAGATTATTCAAATTTGAGATATTTTTACTTTGACCAAATCTAAATGATACTTACTATAATCCAGTGCCAAAGTTCATATTGTCCTGTTTTAGGAAGCTTCTAAAGCTTGCACAAGTAACTTCTTATGAAAAAACTTGATTTGTTTCCGGTTCTTCCTGTTGAGCTCCTACTTTTTTCAATGAAATTAAATTGATTACTATGAAATTCATGTACAATTTCTATGAAATTGATGCATTCCAAAAGAGGCATGAATGTTCTACTGTCAGAGTATATTCAAAATCCAAGAAAGGGTTTCAGAAGTAGGGATTATACTTATCCAATCAAAAGATCAGAGGAGATATGCAAGCTGTGTGTAGTCATTTACGCAAATTGTATTTCAAGTAAAATTTGACAGATTAAAAGTTATAGAAGATTAAGCGTAAAAATTTCCATATGCTAGGAAAGGAATACAAATACTGTTCAGTTTGTAAATTTCCATATGTGAGGTTTAAGCTCAAGAAATTTCGTTTCAAACGGGCTCTTTGGTCTCTGAGAAACTGGTATGGTAGTATGCCTCTGATGCAGAACTTCCCCGCTGTGACTTGTTGCCCATCATCCGTCGTCCATTGAGTACAGGATACCAGGTACTCTCTCTGTCGCCGTTGATTTCTAACTTTCACTTTGATCATTTGTTTTATTTAAAAAAATTTAAAAAATATTATATATTTTGTTATAGTTTGATTTATCATTAGAGCTATTTGAATTAGATCTTAAATTTTTTCTCATTTGAACTAATTTTTTAATAAAACGAACGGTCAAAGTTGAGATTAAAAATCAACGGCGATATCAATTTAAAAACAGAAGAAGTATAAAACTACTGGCTATGCAATATACACAAACTCCTTCAGACTACAGATTTACTGTAAAATATCAAAGTTTGGGTTGGTCAACTCGTTTTAGTGTTATGCTTTATGTGATCCCTTAGAAACTTACAAACCTTCTTCTCCAAGAAAACTTGTTCCCGTGGGGGTGGGGCCGAAGAAACAATGATATGAAAATGGCAACGCTAATCCTGCACATTTCATCACGTATTAGCTGACTCACGTTTCTCTTTTTCAATCAGATTAAAGCAACTTGGAGATAGATAACCGTTCCTTAAGATAATGATTTCATACTAATCCGTCCATGTGTGCATGGTCATCTTCATGCTTTTTGTAATTTGAAAATTTGACCATCATAATGTTTACAGTTGTGCTTGGCCTAATTAAGAAGAAGCTTCGGTTAAAAACTGGAAGTAATCAGAGACAGGGACACCGATGAGATCCGTGCCTATAGAAATGGCAATTTGGATCTCGGGTTCGGTCCCTGTCGGTGAAATGAAACGATGGGGAAATGAAACAACAACACAAAGATAAAGCTAGCTGAATAAAACAGAGTCGAACACAACAATAAGTTATTTTTACAGATTACATACATAGACCAAGTTATTTTTAGCAGTCACCGTTCAGACATCAATGTAAAGCGGCGTGTCACAAGAGTTCGAATCCTGTATGTATCATTCTGCAGTAAGAGTATAACGTAGCCATATCATATCGCAGGGCAAAGGCATGAAGACCGCGTTACCACAGTGCAGAGTTCAGGATCCTCGGTGGAGCCGGCGAAGGTGCGCCTTCCCGGCGCGGTGCTGCTCGACGTTGAGCCCGCTGGAGAGGTGCACGTTGCACAGGTCGCACCACACGTTCGTCTACCCGGCGAGGTACGCCACCTTGTTCCGGTGCTTCCTCCCCTGCTCGTGCTGCTTCAGGTGCGACGCCGTCATGCACAGCACGCCGCAGATGACGCACGGCACCGTGCACGTGGGTGTCTTCGTTGATGCTACGCCTGCGCGCGTCGGCTTGGCGGGTGCCGACCGTCGCTGAGGTGGAGGAGGATTCATGTTCGTCGGTGGCGCGTCGGGGCTGCTGTAGGGCAGCGGCGGCGAACCGCGGTGACAGTTTGGCGCTGGCGGTGGAGCCTGTTGTACGTGCACCGGCGGCGGGCCGGAATGTCCTGGGATGCAGGGACCAGTTGGCGCCGGCGGTGGAGCGTGTTGCACGAGTACCGGCGGCGGATCAGAGTGTTCTGGGGCGCGGTGAGAATTTAGCGCGGGCGGTGGAGCGTGCTGCACATGTACCGGCGGCGGGCCAGTGTTCTGGGTCACCATTTGGCGCGGGCTGCGGAGGGTGCCGAGCCCTTTCCCACAGCGGCTTGCGCTGGTACTGCTGCTTCAGCGTCGGCTGGCGAACGCCGTGGAACCCGGGAGGAGATCCAACCGCAGGCCTCTTCGGCCACTGATGATGCGCTTGCGCTTCTGCTGGTGGAGCTGGAGGCTGCAGGGGCGGAGGTGGAGGTTGTGCCTGCAGAGTAAAATGATACAAATAATCAGCGGTACGGGACGATGCAACCAGCGACGAAGAAATGGATGCTCGAATCAAACTATGAATTAGGGCAACGAAGAAATGGGTGCTTAATTAAACTATGAATAAGGACAGTCCGACGTACCGAGCTCCACGTTTACGCATAGTCTGTAGAAGGATTCGACCATTTCGAGTCTTTCCCGAGGCTTTTCTCTACATTTTTGTAAGCGTGTTTCTAAAACTCGAACTCTATTCTATTCCATTATTATAAAAAAAAAAATAAGAAAGGAGGAAGTAACGGGTTGTGCCTCACCGGAGGGGGAGGAGCCGGATCGATATTGCCAGAGATGTCGTACTGGCCCTCGTTCTTCCCGAGCTCGAGCTGGCGCTGCACGCCCTCCCTGAACACGTCCATCAGCTCCTGCCCGCCGAGGCCCTGACTGCGTGGAGCACTGCTCCCTTCGTCTTCTTTCTTGATAACCTGTGGCGCGGTGCTTCCAAACGGCGCCGGCATGCTCGACGCAGTCGATGAGGGTGCGGCGCGCCACCGAGGGATGACGATCTCTGTGATCTGAATTAAGCAGCACGCAACTAAGCAACCGAAAGCAGCTCGGGTTGGGCGGTGGACCAGGCCATCCTCGCCGAGGAGGAGCGGCTCGTCATCATCCGCTTCGGCCACGACTGGGACGAGACTTGCATGCAGGTAACGACCCCGCCGCCCCAGCCCTAGCTCGGGCTGATCGTTGATCTCTGAAACTGGATGCCTGATGTGATTTCGGTTGGGGTGAATTGAAGGGCTCTCAACTGGGCGTGCATGTGTTGAGTTTTGGGCGAGGCGCGGGATTGGTGAAATTGTGATTTAGGATTTGTTATTGGGACAATGAGGATTGGTTCGGATGAGGTTTAGGACATTTTTTAAGGGTCCCGGTTACCGACGCATGTGAACTTCAACGATGTTGCTGTTATTGAGCTGCTCAGCAACCTTGAGCTTGGATCATTGTTGTTGTTAATAGTGTTGATGGGTCATGGGTAGGACAGAGGATTAGAGGGGTACCAATACTGTCTAGCTACTCCGAATATGTGAACAAACAGGTCAAGCTAAACTCGTCCACTTAGCAGCTGCACTATTCCCATTTGATTTGTGCTATGCATTATCCTTGGCTGGCTTATTTTCTTCAACAAAGACAGTGTTTCTTTGCTAAATTGGATGTTACATAGACATACATTATACTTGGCTTTAGTCTTACTGTTGTCATTTGACGAAATTGAATCATATTAATTGCTTTTTTGGCCCTCTTTTGAAGGCTAATAGCCAATTTGACCCTTTTTTTCAACTTTGCTTATTTGACCCTGGTTTTGTACTCCAAATAGCCAATCTCACCCCATTTGCTAAAAAGAAGGGTCAAATAAGTAAAGTTTTGGGTCAAATTGGCTATTCGCAGTCTAAAAGTAGGGTCAAATAAGCAAAGTTGAAAAAATGAGGTCAAATAGCTATTAGACTTCAAAACAGGGTCACACAAGCAATTATCTTATATTAATTGGTGTGCCTTTTTAGTTGTAATTGCTCTGTGCGCCCTCATGTTTGGCTTGCATTATGCACTCATGGTATCATGGAAGCCTCTTTTCAGTCTTTTCGGACAAATTCTTCATCTGACCTAATTGTTGGGATACTGAATGAATGTATGGGAGTCATAACAGATTCGTGAAACTCAGTAAGGATTAACAGTAGACATATCTGGATATATCATTTGAGGGTCAGTGGTATTAAGCAAACCATTCCGCTTGCTGATGCAAGAGAATTGTGAATTGCAGTGATTTTACTGATGTGGAGGGTTATTAATTCTGATCCATGTGATAATTGCTGAGCTTGAAGTGCATTTATTTATGCTATTGTGAACACAAAATTTGCTACCAGTGCTCTACTGCCATGGTGAATTAGGTTTTGTTTGAACGCCTTTACGAAAAATGTGTTCATTTATTTTTGTTCTAAGCTTTCTTTATGTTTTGTCTGCAATTTGAATTTGTTTAGTTCAGTGATTCTACTGCAATTTGGCACTGCTTTAATTTGCATTGTTACGAGTCTTATGACTCCTTTTTTGGTGTTTCTATGTTCAGATGGATGAAGTGCTGGCAGGAATTGCTGAAACAATAAAGAACTTTGCTGTTATCTACCTTGTCGACATCACTGAGGTTCCTGACTTCAACACCATGTATGAGCTGTATGATCCATCGACGGTGATGTTCTTCTTCCGGAACAAGCACATTGTGATTGATCTTGGGACTGGAAACAATAATAAGATCAACTGGGCCTTGAAGGACAAGCAGGAGTTCATTGACATCGTGGAGACTGTGTACAGGGGTGCCCGCAAGGGCCGTGGTCTGGTGATTGCTCCGAAGGATTACTCCACCAAATACCGTTACTGAGACATCTGTGTTGACTATTGTTGTGTAATTTGTAGCCTGCTATATGTTAAATTACCAACATTCCGGTATATGACCCGTAATTTCTTTTCATCCAAGCATGCCCCTATGCAATTTAGTCGGCTTGCTGAACGTTGCTTGACTATATGTCTTGCCGTCTCATAATTGTACCTTGTGTTGATTAATCGAGTGTCAAAAGTGAGTACGCTTTGTCTACTGGTATGGCTTCGTAAAAATTATAGTGTCAAAAATGAGTATACTATGGTACAGCATTTCTGTCAGATTACATATTGCACATGTACATTGATATTTATGATCGCAGAGCTCTAGGTGTAGATAGCTGGGCATCTGTTCCGGTATGCCACGTGGCATCGATGCCACCAAATTTTTTTCACCATCAAAGGTATCTTTTTTACATTGCAAAACTACAGTGCTGAAACGTACAATTTGCTCTGTTATTCTTGTTTGCTAACGTTGAAGTATTTATTCACCTAAATTAGACAAGTTAACCTTTTTTGATTTAAAGTGATGAACTGGACAGGTTCTGCTTGTATTGCTTGGAGCAAAACATACCATGTTTTCAACAATATATCCTAATTCAATAGTTCCAGAAGTTTAAGAAAAACACACCAAATTCACGGATATGATCAAGGAGTGGCGGATGCGGTACAATCTTCTTGTCTGCCACTGAGCCACGCTTTCCCCTTGCTGTCAACCAGCCTTTTCATCTTCAAGGCAGCGGCCTTCAGGGTGTCATCACCCTTGCAGAACGCAAACCTGATGTACTGGTGATGGTAGGTTTCACTGTCACTACTATGGAAGAACCCACGGCCAGGCACAGCCGCCACACCAGCTTCATTTATCAATTTCGTCACAAAATCTATCTGCAAAGCACAATGGAGATAATTGATCATCAGGTTCTAGTACTCCACTGCACAGTAAGAAAGTTATTACAGATAAGAAGAAAGCACTCAACAATCAGATTTCTTATATGTTAGCGTGACAAATATGACAATATGGATGGTTAAAGTAGCAGACCACCTTGTCTTATAGAGAAATATCATGAACGATCTAGTTGTTCCAAATGTGATCACAGTCAAAAAGTAGTGGTGTACCTAAAGATGCTTCAGGATTGTTTTTTTTTCTCTCAAATATGCAAGAGAATTGCGCGTCATAGTATTAAGAAGGGAGAAAAGGGTCCAAATTTCGAAAGCACACCAGCAAAAAAGATGCAGTACATGACAGAAACAGTAAAAAAGGAGAAAACAGAAAAAAAAAAATCTACGCCTACAGGTATACTAGGTAGGACCTCACATCTGAAAGGTTCCAAGACTCGGGTAGTTCTGCAAATACAAAGACAGAACCTTGTGGCTTGAAGTTGATGTGAAAACCAAAGTCTTCCAGCAACTGAAGGATAAAGTCTCGTCTCACCTCGTAGTCCTTACAAAAGTAACTAAAATTATATGGTGAGATAGCTCGATTTGAAGAAAAATATGACAAATCTAAATTGCTCACTTTTTTCAGGGATCTATAATAGTCAGGTGTACTTGTTAATGCAATCAACGCAGCTTCTTGGAATGGTGCAGGAGCTGAATCTGTTAGCTTGACATGGATATTTCTTATTGCTGAGGCAATGTTTGCTGCAGCACAGGCCCAACCAATTCGCCAACCTATTCAATTCAGACATTATTTTTTTTGGTCAACTCTCATCATTGAGTTGCTACTTATACTACTTTTCCATCAGAATAAAGGGTACCTTACCAGTTACACTGTATGTTTTTGATAGCGAGGATGTGATGATAGTCCTGTCTTGCATCCCTGGAATAGAAGCCAGTGAGATATGCTTGTTCTCATCGTAAGTAATATACTCATATACCTGAGAAATATTTGGAGACATTGAGGAAACAAGCAAAGATGATGAAATTTTGTTCACAAGTTTGTTTAGCTCGTGAACTTTTACTACAGATGTAATGAAAAGGGAAAGAAAAATTTTCACTGCTCATCACATTTCTACCTCATCAGTTACTGCAAAGCAGTCCATTTTCTGACAAGCTTGAGCTATAATAAGCAATTCCTCTTCGCTGAAGACCTTCCCCGTTGGATTGTGGGGGCTGCAGCAATAGAATTACCCATGCCAAAAGTCAAACAATGTTATGGAGCTCTGACTAAATTGAATATAATGTGCAAAACAACACCACTTTTGTCAAAATGGGATAATCAGATTTTTAAAAAAAACACACACACACACAGAAGAACTCAAGAATCTAAAAGACGTAGCGTTCAGATCACCTGTTCAAGACCACTGCCTTTGTTCGACTTGTTAATGATTTCAAGAATTTATCTTCGTTCAGAGTCCAACAAGGTGGATCCAATGGCACATACACCTACACAATTCAGACTCTCTGAATCATCTCACTCACTAGAAAAATACAATTATGAATTAGAGGGAAAAAATGTAAACTTACAGGGACACCTCGGGCGAGCTCGATGCATGTCTCGTACGTTTCGTAAGCAGGGTCAAACAGCAACACTTCATCACCTTGGTCAATAACTGCATGCGAAACAAAAATCGCGTGCCGTCAACAAAATGTGCTACGGAATTGTCCCTCTGAAACTACCATGCATCAGTAGCTCATGCTGAATGAGTGAATGCCTATTAGTTTGCTGTACTAGTACTTGCAAAAATAGCCGCGGCAAACGCTTCTGATTGCCCGCAGCAGATCACGAAGTCGGTGAGGGGGTCGACGTCGAGGCCGTGGTCCCGTTTCATTGCCTGGGCGAGGATGTCGCAGATGCCCTGCACATGCCTGTGCGCGAATGGAACTCAGACGAGGCTGCGGGATGGAACCGTAAGCGTCTCTCTCGTGGGCGTGCGACGGATGGCCACGGGAGACGCGGGGGGTTGGTTCGGAGACGAACCTGTACTGGTTGAGGTCGGCGGCGATGGCGGCCGTGGCGGCGGCCTTGACGTGCGCGGGCGCGGGGAAGTCCGGGAACCCCTCGGCGAGGTTGACGGCGCCAACGCGCTGCGCCAGGTGGGACAGCTGCTGGATGGGGGACGGCGCGGATCGCCTCGACGCCGCTGACAGCCTCCGCTCCATCGCGCCACCGGCTGGCTGACGCTTCACTCTCGAACCAAACCGCGGCGAAGTGTGATTGCGAGAGCGTTCGGATAAGGTGAAGATGCGGTCAGCTATGGTAGCAGTGCGGCGCGACGGGTGAGGCAGAGTTGCTCCGCTCTGATGGCAGCGTCACGTGAGGCACTGAGGCCAGCCGGCTGATCGCCATTTGCAGCTGCAAGATACTCCCTCCGATACAGTTTAATTTGACGTTTTACGTGTGAACCATTTTATCGTTTTAATTGAGGTTCTCACGGATATACATCGGAGAAAGAATGTTTCCTCTATTAGCCTTCTGCTTCTTCGACAGGAAATAGTACCGCGTGATGCACTGACGCCTCTCGTCCTTATCTCTTTCTTCTCTCGACTCGAGTCTATTGTTTTCACCGTCTCTATTCTACACAGCTAGATCTACCATCTTCTAGATCTACCATCTCCATCTCCTGACTCGACTTATTAGAGCTAGCAGAGACATTTTGTGCCCTCTTGGTTTCTTTCTCTTTCTTCAAAACATAAGTAAACCAGGTTGTTGATTTTTAACTTTAATTTTGATTATTTATTTTATTAAAAGGAATTTAATAAATATTATATGTTTTACTATAATTAGATTTATTTGAATCACAACTTAAATTTTTACATATTTAAATTTATTTTTTAAATAAAATAAATAGTTAAAATTAATATTAAAAGTCAACGATGATATTAATTTAAAAATAAAAAAAATAATAACAGTGCAAATTTGGAGGAAGGTAAAAAATAAGTTGACGCACAAGAATGAACCAGATAGATAGAGCATGTAATCTCTTTGTCTATCTAACAAATCTGAGGTAGTGTTTGGATATTGGATTTAGAGAGATGGGTATGAGAAATAATAACTAGAAAATGATTTATTCAATGTTTAAGTTAATGAAATGGGAAACGAAGCAGGACTGAGTGGGAAAAAAACCGCCATAACCCAGTGATTTAAACCCAGCAGAGGCGGTGGGTTTGGAGCATGGAAGCGGGAAAGGACGCTGAAAATTACAAATCTGCCCCTTATCTCCTCGTAGAAAGGCATCGCCTGAGCAAGAAGGCGTCATTTCTCCCCCGCGCCGCTGGCGCGCGCCGCCCCTCTCCAATTGCTCGCGTCGCCCCTCTCCTTCGCTTGCCGCCGCCCTTCTCGCACACAGCACCGTCGCGTCCCTCGCTCCCTGGTGAAGCTGCACTAGTAGCTCGAGCCCCCTGGTGAAGCTGCACGCGAGCATCCTCGACGGCCAGCTCGCCTTGCAGCAGCACTTCGACTCACGGTACGTGCTGCCCCCTCCCCATCGTCTATCAAGCTCTTGTTTCCTGTTTCTTTGCTGATCTCAAGTGGCATGTGCACAGGTTGCTTCACCGGTTCACCCACATCCATTTTTCAGAGTAAGACGCGGCTTCCATTGGATTCCAATGTCTTCCTTTTTTTTTTATTCAGCACAGTACTAATCCGTGACATCGTACTTCAATCATGGCCACATTTCACATTGATTCACCTACTCCCTCCGTTCTTACAATGATGTTGTCATTAACTTTAAACTTTAACTTTGACCATTCGTTTCATTCAAAAAATTATGATAAATTTCATATTTTGTTATAATTTACTTTATCATCAAATGTATTTGAAACATGGTTCAAAATTTTACACATTTGAGCTATTTTTTTTTTTAATATAAGACAAATGGTTAAAGTTGAGATTTGAAGCGGCGACATCATTTTTAGAACGGAGGGAGTATTTGCTAAGCACAAGCGTTGATTTTTTTTTTCTCTGATTACATTTTGGTATGGATGACTCACATAGCTTTCTATGCTGTTAGCTCTACACAATAATGTTATTTTCTTAACTGTAAATAACTAGTCTATAATGTATTTGTTTTGGTTGCACATAAGCATTTGAACATAGTGGCGGAGGCAAAGCCCGCTTTGTGCCCTATGTTAAGCCTTTAGTCTGTATCTAAACCAAGTAAAATTAAGTAAAACTTAAGTAATTTTATCTACTGTTTACTTATTTTTAATAGATAAAAGGGACATAGGACCGGTGCTGCGCCACCGGCAGCACCAGAAATGTCTCCACCCCTGTTTGAAAATAACAATGCAAATTTAGGTAGCACATCTCTTAGTATGGTCCATGTCTTAGATCGCATTCTAACTGAATATTTTTCATAAATTTCTAACATATCACTCACCTAATACACAGCAAATGGATCGGGGGTATGTCAATATCATATTTCATCATAGTGGTGCATTCTCAAAGGAAGGTGCCTTCACTTATGATGGAGGCAAAGTCTCCATTGTTCGAGAGATTGATAAGGACTTAATGTTGTACTTTCATGTACTTCTCCGTTCCAAAATATAAGCATTTTTAGATTTAGTCAAAGTCAAACTTTTATCACTTTGACTACTAATAATATATAATTAATACTCTCTCCGTTCACAAATATAAGTTATTCTAGCATTCAAAATTTGTTTCTCAATATATGTCATTCTCACTTCCCAATATATCTTTCTCTCTTCCCAATAAATCTCTATCTCTATCTCTTTCCTCCTCATTTTCTGCGTACCATACTTTTTCATTTTTTCTTAATTCCCGTGCCCAGAGATAGAATGAACTATAAAAGTGAACGGAGGGAGTAATGTTTAATCATATAAAAATTATTTTTTGGATTCATCATTAAATAAACTTTCATAAAAATTATATTTTTATATTAAAAATTACTCCTTCAGTCCCCATTTACTTTTCATTTTAGATGTGGGCACGTGGATTAAGGATGATGGAAAAGGTGAGATGTGCTGAAAACGAGGAGAGAGATAGAAATAAGTAAGTATTGAGAATAGAGAAAGGTGTATTGGAAAGCGAGAATGACAAGTAAAAAGAGAAAACTTGTGAACTCTAGGATGACAAGTAATTGGGGACGGAGGGAGTATGTAATTTTCTAGATATTATTGGTGGAAGTTAAAAGATTTCGACCTTATCTAAACCTAGAAATGCTTATAATTTGGAATGGAGGTAGTAGTTGAATTGGCTAATACAGTAGGCTTTCAAGATGGTGACAGTTTGTATTATGCGGTCCCTGGTCGTAGTCTTGAATATGGTATAGACCTGCTCAAAGATGATGCATCAGTTTCAGAAATGATGAAGCATGCAAATGAAACCAACTTTACATCCAACCAACAAAAAAATTTTGTTGGCGGCAATAAAAAAAATTGGTGCAGGCACACAACATGCCACATCTAGCGAGGTATTCTAGCTGCTACACATTTTTTTTTTTACCTTCATTCATTGCCTCTCACATGGTGTGCTTATTTTTTGGGTGATGCTTGATTGCTTCCTGCTACATGTATGTTCATTATGTTTATATGAAATTTTATTTGTCATGTGCTAAGACTTGAAGTACTTCAATTCACAGAATGGCTCGGCTGCCAGCCACCAAAGCGATACTTCTTTTGTCCCATGAGAGAAGACGTCGTAGACTGATAATTTTGAACACACTGCATCTCCTCTTGCTGCAGTTGCTGGCTTTGGTACGGAAGCATCAATATAGGATTGTTAGAGAGCCCTGTACTGGCACTCTCAGGCACCGTGTACTGGCAGCACCTCTTCAAATGAAAGTAAACATGGAGGAGGTCGTAAGAGGGTGTTTTTCGAAGATGAGCAACTTGAATCTTCTTTTGGTAGCGTCTTGAAGTCACTGCAGAGTCTAGTGGAAGTTGAAAATGAAAATGCTGCTGTCATGAATGATATCAAGACTGCCTTGCTGCATGAAGTAGAGGTTAAGAAGAAAATTGATGCACAAAGTGATATGCTCTTTCCTACATTATGCGCACTTCCTGGTTTTACTGATGATGAGATCGTAAAGGCTGCATTTATCATTGGTAAAGATGCACAGGCATTGGGACTGTTCTTTAGAGCCCCAAATGACAAGAACTGTGCTGTTGTGCGTAATGCACTTGCAAGTGATAAAAGTTGAACTAGTAGCTGTGACCCTTGATGATATTTTGGTACATGTGACGTTCTGACACGGTCTTTTGGCTGTAAATAATGGAATGTCGTGGCAGTCTCGGTAGAATAATGGCTTTTGGATAGATCAAACTTCAGTTTCATATCTTTGTGTTGGCTGGAAGGTTGTCAAAATTATTTTGGTACTAGAAACTACTTTCACCTAGTAGTGGTACATGTACATGTGGATGTGTATATGGTGGATGGTACCCTCGTAGATGCAGGGTGATGCTTATTTTGTTGTATATAAACTAGTACCAACTCTGTTATGCTTATGATTATGCATGAAACAGCTTTGATGGTCTTTGTACTAGTGCTATCATTTTTTTCATCATTATTATACTAGTGGTTTGTAAAGTAGGTCGTATGGCTATTTGAGTAGGGTCATGGACCATCACGCATGTTGGAGGATAAAGAAATTTTATCAATGTAATCTTTCTTCAAGTAGGGAGGGGTATTTCTGAATATAATAATTTATATCCTTATCCCTATCCTACCGCTCTCCAAACATGGGAATAGGATTATATCCCTTTTTCCCAAACCTAAACCCACAGCCTCATTTCCCAAACCTGTTCAAACCTAATATCCAGAAAGTAAATCGGACTTTCTGATTAGACTTGGACCGTATCACAACAATCACGGGCAATTGGGCAAGGCCAGGGAGTCCCAAACCTGTGCCGTGACCCAACACCCAAACCCAAGGACCCAACGCCACTGTAATCTGATAAGCATTGCTATCAGAAAAAGAAAAAACACACGACCTGGGCGTTCGCTTGTTGCTTTTAGCAGAGCAAGAACTGCACCTTCAGGTCCTTCACTTCTTCAGTAAAAAGAATAAATTACTCCCTCCGATTTTAAATTATTGAAACCATTGACTTCTAACATAAGCTTTGACCATTCGTTTTATTCAAAAATTTGTTTCATTGTGTAAAATTATTAGTTGTAATTTAAATTTCACTAATGATAAGTCAAATAATAACAAAATTTTACACATTTGAATTTAAATACGACGAATGGTTAAAGTTAATGTTAAAAGTCAACGGTATCAATATTATAAAACCGGAGGGAGCACAAGCAGCAACTGGTGTGAAAGCATCCAGAACTGTGTTCCAGTATCAAAGAATGCCACTGAACATTGCTGCGTAACCTGATAAATAAACTGCTTAACACTATTGGCCCAACAGAACATTAACACGTCACGAGCATTTCTGGCAGAAAAAATGGAAATAGCAATTGGGTTCATCTATGGCCTTTTACTGCCAGATGTATATTTGTCAGTTGTGACGCTGACTTTTGGGTACTGTCATCCAAGCACATGTTTCCAGCAATTTAGCATGATGCAACTAGATTCCATGTAAACCAAAACCTACCCACAGGCTTGAACAAACAAATATCTGCCCATCGGGTTTAACATTTTCAACAGCAGTTTTAGAACCAGACATCACAGCGAAGAAAGAACACACCAATTGCATGAGCAGTAATATAGGGCAAGCCAAAGAAGGGGTGGAAAGAATGAACCTTCTCCCCCACATAAAATGGAAGAATGAGCTGACCTGTATATGACCAACCATGCTTTTATTCACGCTGCTTTATACTGCAGATCCTGGACCAAACAAACCCCTACACAGCAGCATGCCCTATTAAAGCACCCAAGGTGTTGAGATGGCCTTGTAACACAACAAAATCACAGCAGTAGAACACTGGCTAAGAGAGAGAGTACTGAGGAGTGCCAGCCAGTGCAGTAACAATGTCTGGCCTTGAATTTGGCAATGGCAGCAGGGGTGTCAATGGAAAGATACAGGACTCCAGGGGCAAGGCCATGCTGCTCGCCCTGGGCAAGGGTCTCCCAGAACAAGTTCTGCCTCAAGAGAAGGTTGTTGAGAGTTACCTCCAAGATAGCTGCTGCGACGACCCAGCCACCAGGGCAAAACTCGAACGCCTTTGTAAGCTTTCTTGTTTTGTATCACTTGCTATTGTATGGTATAACTTCCTTTATATGTTGGGTATTTGATTTAATAATACAGTTAGCTTATCTCAGAAATATTTTTGGTCAAACCACACCACTGAAAAGTCACTAAATGTTATTTTTATGTGGAACATGCACAGTCAAGAACATGTTTCAATCTATTAAATAGAAGTTGCACACAAAATTCAGTAAACTTTTGCTGCATGATGAAACTCAATACAACCTAGAATTAGCGATCAGTTTTCTTATTCTTAGTGGGAGCTGTGTGAATAAAAGATAAAGAACTAAGGGTAAAGATAACATAATCACAATCTATAGTCTTCATTTGTTACGCCACGATTTGCACTAGACCCTACAAATCATTATAGTACGATTTCATTTTACAGGCAAGACTACAACAGTAAGGACAAGGTACACGGTTATGTCGAAAGAGCTCCTGGATGAGCACCCAGAGCTGAAGAAAGAGGGCACTCCAACACTGACACCACGCCTTGATATCTGCAACGCTGCAGTGCTTGAACTTGGTGCTGTAGCAGCTCGTGCTGCCCTAGATGAATGGGGACGCCCTGCAGCTGATATCACACACCTTGTATACATCTCGTCCAGTGAGCTTCGTCTTCCAGGGGGAGACCTTCACCTGGCAGCACGTCTTGGACTTAATCCAAACACAGTGCGCACTTCCCTTTTCTTCCTTGGCTGCTCCGGTGGTGCCGCTGCCCTCCGCACTGCCAAGGACATCGCTGAGAACAACCCAGGAAGCCGTGTCCTTATAACAGCCGCTGAGACCACAGTGCTAGGTTTCCGGCCACCAAGTTATGACCGTCCTTATGACCTTGTCGGTGCTGCCCTGTTTGGTGATGGTGCAGCAGCTGCAATCGTTGGAGCAGGACCCATGACACCAGAGGAGAATCCCTTCTTGGTGCTTCAGTTCTCAACACAGGAGTTCCTACCAGGGACGGATACGGTAATTGATGGCAAGATCACAGAGGAAGGAATTAACTTCAAACTAGGACGTGATCTGCCAGAAAAGATTGAAAGCCGTATAGAAGGATTCTGCAGGACACTAATGGACCAGGTCGGGATAAAGGAGTTCAATGATGTATTTTGGGCTGTGCATCCTGGCGGACCAGCAATACTGAACAGGCTAGAGGTCAGCCTTGAGCTTCAGCCAGAGAAACTCAAGATTAGTAGAAAAGCATTGACGAACTACGGGAATGTGAGCAGTAACACAGTCTTCTACGTGCTGGAGTATTTGAGAGATGAGTTGAAGAAAGGCGCAATAGCTGAAGAGTGGGGGTTGATATTGGCTTTTGGCCCAGGCATCACGTTTGAAGGACTGCTAGTTCGAGGGATTAACTGAAACAGAAAGTGTTTCTAGAAGACTTTCAAAAGAGCCATGGGAGGATCACATATAAGCATTACATAGCACACCTATAAGATTTATTATACATAGGAATATCTCATAAAGAGCATAGATGTCCCAAAGGCATCGGTGCGAACAGCCACTGTTTACTGTTTCTATGTTTTTATCTATAAAATACTGTATTGTACTGAAGTTTACTTCCAAGGTTCTTGTGAATTTAAGACACTATGATACATGCTGTTCAACATACTACCCATGCATTTTTATCATTGATGTCCATTAGCATAGATTTGTGCTAATAGACGTCAACAATAAAAATATGGAGTATTATTTACAGATTACTCCTACAAGATTATTTCTGTACTAAGAGTATGATAGTGCAAACTGATTACGGCCAGCCAGCAAGTTTTTCATCTCCAACTTAAAACTAAAGCAGAACAACTAAATGTTGACAACTTGGGATATCAAACAAATCATTACAACGAGCATGTTACAGTCACAGATTGTAGATGATATCATCTAGTTCAACAAATGTTTAACGTCATTGTAACTATTATTAGAAAAGTCGTGCAAGCTCTTACAGTGTTGAAATTATGGAGTGGCACTTACTGCCATTCTTCTCGAGACATTCATTACATTCTGATCTAAACATGGACCTTGACAAAAAAAGAAGAGCCCAACATGAAGAAAAGACTTGATCCAGTTGAAAGTCTATTTTCTTCAATCTTCATCACCACTCCATGTCCAAACACATGAATCAATTAGAAACAACAAATATGCATCCAGTAGAAGCACTTATTCTAACTGGGTGCCCCCTTTTCAAGAGACAATTCACCAACAATCTTCTCCCAAGCAGGTTTAGCGTCACCTTTCACAAGAAGATCCATCTTGGAAACAACATCCCGAGCCTCTGCAGACCTCCCTCCCTTTACCAAGCCCTCAACCAAACCCTTCACAGCCTCAAATGGTGGGGCAGCCTTCATTGCAAAACAGCTCTTGCAAATCCACAGTGCATCATCAAGCTTCTCTTTCTCCACCAAGCTCCTAAACAGCACCACATATGTTTGTGAATGTGCTGACACACCCAAGTCACTCCTTCCCTCCCGCCTCTTCATCACCTTCATCTTCTTGAACACACGCATCGCAGCGCCAACATTCCCCTCCTTGCAGTACCCCTGCACAAGAGCATTGTAGGTAAGGTAATTTGGAGCTACCTCCTTTGACTCCATGAGATCAAGCAGCTCCTCCCCTTTAAAGCTCTCCCCCTTCTTAGTGAACCACTGTATCCGGCAGTTGTAAGTGACAACATTTGGCTCCAGCTTGCTAGCGCTGATCTCCTTCAGAACCTTCTCAAACCCCTCCTCGTCATCTTGCACAGAGTATCCAGCAAGGACGGTGTTGTAGGATATGATGTCTGGGGGAGGACGGTGCTTTAACTTCTTGCTGGTCATTTCGTCGAGCAGCTTGCGGGCAGCAGCAAGCTCGGAGTTCTTGACCAGAGCGTGGAGAAGCACATTGTGGGAGGCGCGGCCGGGGGCGACCGCTAGCGAGGACTCCGCGGAGGTGAAGGTTGATTTGAGGTCGTCGAGGCGGCCGGCGCGGAGGAGCTCAGACAGGAGCGCGGAGAGGGAGACGTCGGAGCGGGCGGAGGGAGCGGAGTTGGAGAAAGCGCGGAGCGCGTCGTCGGGGCCCGGAAAGAGAGAGAGCGCGCGGGCGAGGAGGCCCGGGGACTGCGGGGCTGAGGCGAGTAGGAGGTCGAGGAGCGAGGCGGCGAGGTCGGGGCGGCGGAGGCGTACGAGGCGGGAGACAGCCAGGGAGAAGAGCGGGCGCGAGGTGTGGAGGCGCGGAAGTTCGTGGTTAGAGAGCGCGGAGGCGATGAGGGAATGGATGCGGGCCGGGTCGGTCTCGCCGCGGACGGCGAGCTGGAGGTCGAGCACGGAGGAGCGGGTGGAGTCGGGTGTGCCGGGGTTCGAGGCGGACCCAGAGGCGGACGAGGGATCGACGTCGGGGAGAGCGGAGAAGGCTCGGAGGAGACGGTTGGAGGTGGCGGCGGCGGCGCGCGGGTGCGCGGCGAGGCGGCTGCGGAGGAGGATGGACGCCATGGTGGGTTTGGGCGCTCTCAGTCTCCGTTTCTTTCCTCACCGGCTCACTGCGTCGTCAGTCGTTAGGGGGGCCTAGGGCTTGGGCCGAAAGTGGTCGTCGTCTCTTTTTCGACACATTGCCGATTCTAACCTGAAGATTTCTGGTGCGTTCGGCTGCCATTAAAATTGCTGCAGCGGCAGCTATACGGTAGCACCCGTGAACGTCTCAACAGTTGTCGAAGGTCTGCAGCTGCAGCAGAAATACGTTGCAGCAATGGGAACTTAACACGCCCTTCCTTTACTAAATCGAGCCGATGAGAGTGGAATTGATGCATTCCGAATAAGGCCTCGTTAGCTGGAAGGGTTCTAAGAGTGGAAGTAGCGAATCCAGGGGATCAATTGGAATTCATTCCGGCATATTAGTTCCGGTTGTTCGGACTTCATGGCGGCGCGTACCTCGCGGACGAGCAGATGTTGAAGCCAAAGCGTTTGGAGATGAGCTGGAGCGGCTCACCCATGGCACTGGTGCGGCGGAAACTGATCCCGATGCCTGCCGGACGCGTCCTTCTCCCTCGCGGCCACGGCGGCGACCGAGTCCATGAGCCTGGACCACTTGGCGAAGTACTCCTCCGTGACCTGTGAAATGAAAGCTCTCGCCTGGATGCGCCCTTCCAAGAATCGAGCAGAGTGAGCTTCCGCCTGGACGCGTCGCCCACGCAGTCCGCGTGCACCTCTACCTCCGTGGACGCGTCACCTCGCGCTGCGCCACCGTCACCTCACACTGCGCGAGCTCGGTTCCAATCCGAGAGGTAAGAGGTCAGGTTTTCTTTCGGGCCATGAAGGAGGAGGAATGGTCGGAATTTCGTTCCTGCCTTGGGTTAAGCGAATGGCTAATCTTGGGATGGGTCGGTTTCAATCCTAGTTAGGCTTTGTTCGACTTTGGGGAAGTGAAATGGAGTGGAATGAGGGGGAATCAATACATATTTGACTTGTGATGGATTTAATCTTAGCTAAATCAACACCAATCCATGTTTGTGGAAAGAGAAACGAACGGTGTCTTAACGCTCGTTTGGTTGAGAGGAATTAGAGGGGATTGAGAGTGATTAATTTTATTACTCTCTAAATGTAGATTTAATCTTACTCATTTCCCTTCAATCTACTCCATTTCCCTTTGTAACCGAACGGTGTATTAGACTGCTCCGATCGAAACAGGCCAAGTTTCAAACCGTTCTTAGCAAACCAAACGAAGCTTAAAACCTTCTTTGGACTACAGAAATTTCACATAATCTAATAAAAATTTAACATAAATTAGTTTAATTTCACAAAAAAACACATGAAATAAAAAAAATTTCTGTGTTCCAAAAGACACCTAAAATAAAATGACCATACGTGCTCTATGAAATATGTTTTCGAACTTACCTGACGTGAAAAATAGCAAAAGCTTGTTTACACTTAGGCTCTCTTTAGTAGAGATTATAATGCTACTTTTGCTAATGATTATAACATTTTATGCTATAATTTTTACTTAAACATTTAAAATTTGCAAGTGATTATTTTTATAATCATCTATAATCACTTTTACATTTTATACTAGCATTCATAAACTACAAATAGTAGCTTTTTACCACTTTTTCTTTCCCACCACTTATAATTTATATTGAATAAGTTGTTTTGCTAAATACTCTTAACATAAAAAATAGATTATATGGATAAGTTAGACAAGTGATTTTCATGAGTAATAAAGTATGAGTAATTTTTTTTATTGACCTAGTAATTTCCTTCATTGTTGGCAAATTCATGTCACAGTAATCAATAATGCAAATACAGTGCGCTGATACATGTCATGTGAATGGATAAGAACGTTACTGTCAAAGTTCTGTATCAAACCTATGATGATGATAATTGAATAATGCATTGTTACAGGTGTAATGAGGCCTCCAAGTACTGACACCTAATGTTGCAACTCGCGACTGCGAAACCTTTTTATTTGATGTCGTACTTGATTTTTAAATTTAACTTTTGATCATTCGTTTTATTCAATTTTTTTTGATAAATTTCATATATTTTTATATAATTTGATTTATCATTAGAGTTATTTGAATCACAATTTAAAATTTTAAATATTCGAACAAAAATTTTAAATAAAATAAAAAGTTAAAGTTAAATTAAAAAGTCAACAGCGACATTAATTAAAGAATAGAGGAAGTATAAAGTGTAATATCAAGCTCGGAATACGGCTCCAGACCCGCTCGCACGCCGTGCGGGTCTCACCTCGCAGAATAACTGCTTATGCTTTCGTTCTCGTTTCGCGTAAAAGGGTTAACCCACTCTGTGCCTTTTTCTCTTTTGGGTCGAGATTTCACATTCTCCCTTATTAAGACTCAATGTTCTCGTTGAGGAGTAGACCAATTTACTCTTTTGAGACAGATATATCTAGGATCTCCTCTCTTGGCCACGTCTGTACGCCCAGTGTTGATATACGTGTCATGCCGTGTTCACGCTGGACTCACGCGCCATACACACCGTACCCGCGCCCCTGACACGTACACGCCCGTGAAACCGCGAGAGTCGGCTCTAATACCATTCTGTAATATCCCAAGCTCGAAATATGGCTCCAGACCCGCTCGCACGCCGTGCGGGTCCCACCTCGCAGAATAACTGTTTATGATTTCGTCCTCGCTTCACGTAAAAGAATTAACTCGAGTTATTCTACATTCCACAGCCGGGTATTTAAATTGCTCTCCACCCTCTTAAATTCTCCATGTGGTACTAAATTTCTCACACTATCCCATTTCACTCTAGGCCTTTTTCTCTTTTGGGTCGGGATTTCACATTCCCTGTAATGACCGGGATTTTTCTTACCTTTCGATAAGTTTCGATCTTCCGTGACTTTGCCAATCCCAGAAGTTGGGCATACACGATATCACAAGCGATCAATCAAGAAACTATAACAGAAATATTAAACAAGAAACAAGAATCGAAAATAGCAAGTCAAAGTGAAATTATTAGAATAAAATCCTCCAAAGGGGTCCATCGGCACGCAGGCTGAAAATATCTCAGAGCAGATATATCTCCATCGTGAATCCAACAAAAGCAACAGCGGAAGCATCAACATGGCAGCGGTAGCGAACCTCCTCCACACAGGTTAGCTTAAGCGCAGAAGTGGACGTCACGGACCGTCAGAGACGAAGTCGAAGTCGAAGCTGAGAGTATCCTCTGAAAACAACAAATTAGAAAGCCGTGAGTACGAATACTCAGCAAACCGCGTACTACCTAACAACAATGTATACATGCAAATGGTTTCAAAGATAAAGACATGGCTCAAGTGCTAAATGCAAGTTTAAAACATTTTATCTTATTTAAAGATGCAATAAAGTTTTATTTTAAAACTTGTCAAATTTTATTATCTTGCCCCCGCAGAGATCTCCGTTATCTCATATGGGGGTTCATTTTAATGCCGATGTAAACTCCACACTCGACCACAGCTCCAAGGCCGGAGTCCAAAACATTTTTAAAAATGAGAGGAGGAAGAAAAATAAAACTACTCAACGAGGAGTATAACTCAGGGGGTGTCCTTCCAAAAAGATGTGCCAATGCGCATCGACTATAACTCTGCAGAGGTTATGCACCTGAACCCATGAGATGCGTCATCGAAAACTATCGTCGTAGTCTCGACAAACACACAAAACCCGTCCACAAGCTTTAACTGGCGTCATCTGTCCTCCAGGAAAGAGATCTCAAAAAGCCTACGCAATCGGGTCCTGGAGCTGTAAAGAGCCTACTATTGATCAGGTGGGGTATCTCGATCTCATATGGGAGTCAGAGATCTACACCACACTAACACTACACCGCCAACCCACGGGTAAACAACCAGTCTCAGCAAGCTTCAAGATCAAGCCAACTGCCTATACAGGGTAACGTGGTGTGCATGGTTATCAACTGAGCGTACAAGGCTCGAAGGACTCGGTCCTTAATTGCCGGGACAAGCACCATCTCCAACCTCAACGTCAACAACAAGTCTCACGGAAAGATCTCAGCCCGGATCTTCCCGTTGTACCCGCAATAGGTACGCCTACAGGGACTTCTCAAAAGTCTCTCAGCTCCTTATACTCCAACCTGCTCCCGCTAAATAGTTATGTATAGTTATTTGTAATACTCACGCATTTGAAGCACAGTTCAAAAGCATTTAACACAAATTCCATTTATAATGATAGGTGTGAGATGAAAATAAATGCGACTAAGCATAGCTAAGCATAAAAGTAAAATAAATGTTGTAAAGCATTCCTAGGGTTGATATTTGTAAAACAGTAAACAGGCACTGCTTAAGAATGTTGCTAGCACATTTTAAAATAGTTGGCATGCAAATTAAGGTTGCAAACAAAACATGCAGTTTCAAATGCTAGAAACAAGGTGATCAAAGAACGCGGCTTGCCTAGTAAATCGGGATCGAAGTCAGGATCCGGATCGTCGAACTAATCGGGCTCGCAGAACTCCTCCTTAGAAACAGCAGCTAATCATAACACGAACAAAAGGGATTAGACACTAATTACGCGACAAAAATAGAACCGAAATTAAATCTAAATCGAAATTACTAGACTAAACGTACGCAAAACATTTCTCAGAGCAACCCTACACGACAAACACGACGAGACCATTTAACGGAACAATTTCGGGATTAATCGGAGATCAAACGGGGTTCCCAAAAAATTGTAGACAATCGAGATCACAAAGATTTGAATTAATTGCAGAATAATTAATCGCAGATTAAATTAGCAATTAATCTAACAATTAATCGAAAAAGAAAAGGAATTTAAAAGAAGAAAAATTGTTCTCACCGAGATCTGAAATTCGAAGACGAAATCGGAGATCGGAGTCGACGCACTGGAAGTCGGAGATCGGAGATCAGAGAAACCGGAGCCGGCCTAGCAACTCGGCGTGGGACGGCGATTGAGGCTGACGCAGGCGACTGCGGCACGGGGATCCACGACTACAGGCTTCGGTTCAGAGGAAAAATCACGTGGGCGCTGACGACGCGGCTGGCTCCCACGCGGGCAGATGACAGCGACGCAGGAGTTGAGGCTTGGATGACGCGGTGACGACGTCGAACCGGAGGAAACGCGTGGGGATCGAAGCAGTCGGTGGAGACGAAGTGCGGTCGGGGCGGCGTCTCGCGGAGCGCTAACCCGGCTCTGGAGACGGAAATCGAGAAGAGCAGGCGACGCAGTCGAGGCGGGGACAGCGACGCGCAGCACAACGGGGTAGCGCAACGGGGCAAGCTATGGACCGGAGGATCGGAGCGGGCTGCGGAGACGGTGCTGGCTACGGACCGGGGGATCGGAGCGGGAATCCCCGGACCGATGGACGACGCGCGGAAACTGAGGTGAGCAGGCGACGCGGCTCTGTGGCAGGACGACGACGGCTTCGCGCGGAGACGGCGAGCAAAACGAGGAGAGGCGGCGCGGTGGGTAGGCGGTGGAAGAAAGAAAAAAGGGAAAAAGAAAATGAGATTGAGATTAGGTTAGGGTTAAAGGGTATTTATAGGAGGATGAAAAATGGAGGGTTAAAAATTAATTCAGAAATTAATTAATAACCGCGAAATAATTAAAAAGGCTGAAGAGATTTCATCAAAGAAAATATTTAGAGACCCGAAAATTAATTAAAAAATTTCTGGGAAATAATTTTAGTCCAAACGTAAGAATTATGCAGACTAAATTATTTCGGCACCGGATTAGATTTGATAAACGGATTTCGAAATAGATAGAAAGAAATTTGAAACGAATGATTTTTGAACGGAACAAAAATTAAGATAGATAATTAAAATTGAAAAGAATTTAGAAGACTAGTCACTTTATTAATTCGAAAATTCGGGACGTTAGTGAACCTACCTCCTCTACGTGAATCAGAGGACCTGCGTTGCCTCGCATCTGTATCCGATTTTTCCTTTGTGTCTGACTGTTTGAGCGCCCTCGTTAAATCATCAGCATAGCGCCGCCAAATAGATTCTCTGTCTTTGCTTGCCCGCTTGTTGTACTTGGATCGAATCTTAGACCACGTGGGGTGTTTCAAAGGTCAAATCAATGTCATTAAAGAACTAGTGTTTCATTTTATCCAAGGATCACAACGGTGATAGTGATGTCTGGTAAATTTGTTTCCTTTCTTTTTTACCTCATTCTCATATTTTTTGAGTTGAGGAATCGGTACCTACAATGGTTGCTCCCGGTGATTGGAAGAAATATTCTTCCACGGTGGCTCCAAGCACCTGTTCATTGTAAGTGGTCTTTAGAAGACCTTTGGCTTCGCTCCATGAGCTACGTATATTTAGAACACATGGAATTTACCTTGTATAGATCCTTGACATGGTCACGAAATAGCTTTTCTGAATCACCTTTGCCTAAGTCACGAAAAACCCAGCGCGGCACGGCTCAGTAGACCGGGAGACATTATTTAAAATTTAATGTTAAATACATGTAATTTGATTATTTATATTTAATATTTAAAGTATTATATAATTATTATTTTGTAATTTTTTGAAAAAGAAATGAAGTTTATTTTCTTTCGGATTCAAGCCGGCATGGCACGCTCCAAGTAAAAACAGCCGGGCTATATCTGGATCTAGGCTCATGGCCTGTGCGCCGACACACCACGACTCGATTATTTAATGGGTCATGCTGAGGCACCGCTTACCATGATCTGTTGGCCACCTAAACGAGGACTACTCTCTTTGTACTTAAAATAAATGTTTTTATAGATTTTCAAACATCTATCCTTACTCATTTATCTTATTTAAAAAAAATCATAAAAATATTATTTTTTTATTATGAAATAATTTATTATTAAAAATATTTTAAATATGACTTATTTATTTTTATATTATTGTACTTTTTTTAATAAGATAAATGAATATTGATTGAAAAAGTTAAAAACATCATTTGTTTGGGACGGAGAGAATGTCTTAAATAGGCCCCGCAGCAACTAAACTATGGCAACTCTTTTCGTTGTAGCGAGTTGGAGGAATGGTATAATATAACATTTCAGAGAGGTCTTTTTGTTTAAGGCAAACGAACCAATGCCATAGCTATAAATCAACAAATACTTTAAAGGTAGTAGAATATTATCTTTAGACTTTCATGATGCAAATAAAAAATTGTTCTAAGAAGCAGACTGCGGATCCGTTTTGTTGAGTGACGAAGACTGTACACTCAGATTCATGGAGGAACACGGTAGTGAGATCCTTGCCCAAGAGTAAGTCAATGTACTGGAGCAAGAATTGAAAAATTGATGTTGGCTCCATTTATTTTTCTTTAACTAAAAAGTTAATATAAAATTAAGGTTATGAGTTGTGGTAAAGAATAATACCGGACTAACATATTAAAACTACACTACCTCAAGTGACAGGTCACAACTAATAACAAAGTCGTGAGAGAAGATGCGACATTCTTTCTTTTTCTTTAAGTACAATGTACTTGCTTTATTTTTAAATTATTATTACTGTTGAATATTAAAACTAATTTTAATTTTAATTTATTTTATCATTAAAGTTATTTGATTTATAACTTTAAACGGAGAGAACAGAGAGAGTAGCCTATCACAATTAAGCATAACTTAACGGCCGATGCGAGGAAATTGGAGCCACCGGTTAATCAATTTGGTGAAAACTGGTCGAAAATAAGTATAAATTTAAAAATAAAAGTTTGGACAAAATTATTTGCGTGATTGAGTTAAATATATACTTGTACCACCGGACATTAACAACTGTAAACAAGAAGAGAATCTGTTCCCGTGGACATTTCATTTCTGATACTCTTCTACGATTTATACTTTCTCTGTTCTTTAATTGTTATCATTGTTAATTTTTAAATTCAATTTTAACCATTTTTTTATTTAAAAAATTGCTTAAATGTGTACAATTTTAAATTATAATTTAAAGTACTCTAAAGATAAATTAAATTATATCAAAATATATAAAATTTATTAAATTTTTTTATAAAAAAATGATCGAATTTAAAAATCAATGTCGAC
This sequence comes from Zoysia pacifica, assembly GCA_001602315.1. NCBI lineage: Eukaryota > Viridiplantae > Streptophyta > Magnoliopsida > Poales > Poaceae > Zoysia > Zoysia pacifica. The sequence continues at coordinate 202 of BCLH01001762.1, read as the reverse complement.
ATTAATTAAAAAAATAAGTTCCTTCTGCTTATTTAAATATAATGGCATTAAAGGCGTCGGTCGAAGCTTCAAACAGATGAAAAACAGAGTGGTGTTTTGCCTGCGCCACGTTTCTCGCGTCGCCTTCTTCCCTGAGCCGCGTCAACAAACCTCGCGCGAGCTCGTCCCCCGCCCGGCCGCCCCCTCCACTCCTCTTCCTCCT
>BCLH01001761.1:46357-70841 GCA_001602315.1 Zoysia pacifica | reverse complement strand
GCTTCGCTGGAGTGGGGGTGAAAGCTAGGGTTTTTGCGGCGCGAGAAGGGAGGAGGAAGGAGACGACGAATTGGGAATGGCAAGGTCAAGGTGAGCGAGATTGAGTTCGTTTTCTACAGCGGGTAGTCTCTGTATTGTGGGCCCTATCTGTCGTATGGGGTGACGACGCGGCCCACTAACCTCCTCCCGTTTCTTTTTTCTTTTTCCTTTTTTTTATACCCTTGAAAATGCGACATCTTCCCGATTCCTTTGCATCTACTCCTATTTTCCTTCAAAATTTATTCACAAAACCCATGAAAAGGGGAAGAAAATGCAGCTGATGAACGCTTTTAAAAATTTGTACATACCACCAACTCAATTTTCCCTGAAAATTAATAGGGAAAATGCTGCTGTATGGATTTTCCTTTTTAAGAAATATTTACACATGCCCAAATCCACGTGTGGTCAAGCAGCAAGGCAATTTTCCACCTCTGGTTATTGAGGGGCAGAGCAGAAGAAACCTACACATCCAAATGTCACTGTGATAATCGATCACAATCAATCATGCAGGCTAGTTCTACATGAGGATCCATGTAACACTTCAAAACAACGAACTTCAAAATGCAGTAATATGCAATTTCTTACGGGGAAAAAATTGTCACACATTCCACAGCAAACACACATCGTAGCAAATCAGCAAAATCGAAGCTGAAACACCATAGATAAACCAGGTTCAGACAATCAGGATAGTACATCAGCGCAGAACTCAACACATAAACCTGTTAGCCATACAGACGGTTTCACAAATTCCCGAAGATATGAAACCTACTGAGAAGCTGAGTCTAAAGTCTGAAAACAAACTTATATCCACCCTGATAACCTCAGCTTTACTTTGTCAACGCAGTAGTAGCCATCATCGGCGGCCTCATTGTATGATGCGTTGTTCATGACTGTCAGAAGGGTGGTGAAGTCAGGAGACTTGAGGCACGCCACGCTCTCGAACTCTTCAGAGATGTCAGTGTTGTACTTGTCGCCCATCATGAGCCTGAGGAGCGTGGTGAAGTCAGGTGAGTTGAGGTTGAGGATGCTGTCGAAGGCATCCTCACCAACATGTTCCTCATCCTCATTGGTTGCAACGAAGGGGCCATAGAAGTCTACTGCAGGGACGCTGCTTGTTGCCTGGGAGATATCTGCGTTGGCGCCTCCCTGTTTACCCCTGGCAAGTGGCAAGCACCCTGTGGAACTTCTTTGGCCGCGCTTCTGCATCATCAGACTATAGTTACTAGGAAATCAGAAGCTATATCGGCATTGCATCACAACAACAACAAAGCATTCTAGTCCCAACAATTGCACGATAGGGAAAAAAAAGGGAGGGGGGTGTGGGGGGGGGGGGGGGGGTAGGACCCTGTTTGGAGTGAAGCGGGGTAGACCTTAATGCTGGGCCTGCTTATGCCAGCCTTGGCACGTTGTGTGCGACGACGAAGAATAGCCTCATACTGCTTTGCACTCACAAAAATTGGTGCACGACCTGGTATAAGTGATGGAAGTTGCCTCAGCCTAAGCGCCTACATTGAGAAAAAGAATCAACAAAGAAGTATTACCCAGCCAATACACTACTTGGACAGATAAACCTACGACTGTCATTTTTACACTACCCATGCTTCTGCTAAACGGAAGGGGATACACATATATAGACTAAAACTATCAGTTTGATTTTGGAAAATGTACTAAATAACAATGAAAGAAATTTACAAATTCCAACAACTAAGATGACTTGGAATGGGATTTCTGTAACATTAAAATCAAGTGACCACTAAAGTAAGCTTATACATGTATCTAGCTCTTGAATAATGCTGCATACGACAAAGAGAACAACTTTAAAGGTGATATTGAACTGAAGTTTCATCAAAAGAATTTAAGAATCATATCATCAAAAGAGAACGTGGGCATAGTGTATATCTGGATTAGAGTTATCATTCAAGAAACGAGGCAACAAATCAGTAAGGAATGGACATTCAGAAAGCTATCTGAGTCAGTTGAAGAAACAATGGGCCATCCCAAAAGCATTATGACTGTAACAGTAAATAAAATGGCGTAGACTTTGTCCCTCTAAAGTAAACAAGGTTAATGGAATAACTTACCCTCGGCTGACCAGCAATTAGCTCAGAAGGAACACTGTTATCGACAGACATGTGTGGAGTGGCAGTGGCAGAGCCTTCTGGCACCTCTGCTGTGCTCCCTGGATCTAAATGTCACACAGCAGATATTGTTTTATTTCAATATTCACAAACTTATGCGAATTGTCGCCCTGCCTACCAAACTATAGTGACCCTTAAACCATTAGATATGTATAAACATGCACTAAAGTCAAAGCATTCACACTGGAGACATGGATGAAATAACTGGTTCAGATCCATCATAGCCTGTGAAGCTTACCATTGCTTGTCCAAATAAATCAACGATGAAGCTGTAGCATAATCAATGAGCATGCAAAAAAAAAAGGGAAAAAAACTACAGGCACTGAAAATGTGCAGTGAGAACTGACATGAATAAGAAATGTATGCAGGAAAACTCTAAGAAGTGCAAAAAGAGTATGGCGGTTGGGCAGGCTCAAATAAAGAAGACATGAAAGGAGATGAGGATCTTAATAATCTATAATCATACAAGAAAGGAGCGACCAAGATTATAGAACTCCTAGCTCTAATGGGTCTGATGGGTTTTAGAAACAAGGGCAGGATATGAATCATAATATTGCAAAATCACAGGAAACATCATCACAAACTAAACCAATAGATATTCAAGATGCGCGAAGAGGACAAGAAAAAACACACCGCTACTGATGAAGATGAACAAGAAGACTATGAAGCGAGATCAGATTTAGAGAGCACACTACCAAGGGCCATATAAATAGCCATCGGGCAGAGCGTTCACATTCTCCAAAAAAAAAAAATCTATTATATTTCACTTCCTAACAGCAAAAAAACACTCCATGGTTCCCTTATAGAAAATATTTAATACAAAGGATAGAATGATGCAGTGATAGAAGAAATTTTTGCATGACGATTAATTGCTACCACTATATATTGGCAACAATTGGTGAGCAATAAAATAAGAGTACTAACTGCATTCTCACTGCTAAATTCCAATAAATGGATATATTTACATTTATTGTATCCAACAATATTTTATATGGAATTTGGTTTTCTATTTGCTTTAACAAAAAGTATACAGATTTTACCCAGCCCAAAAATTGAGACGTACTGAATAATTTTTGCATTAGTCATTACTTTTTGGCACATCACATCCTGGCTGTACACTCATTCCAGTTGACTTGTATAACATTCTTAATTAACTTTTTAGATTTCAACAATGCAAGTGTCGATAACTAGATATTGTAATATATAGTTAATAATTGTCATGCTATCATTAAATTAATTGGCTTAACATCATTTTCTACTAAATTTAGTTGCTAGTCTATTACTGCTACGTTAGGGTGTGGCACGTACATTACAATGGCACTTGACATTACCATGCTGATCCACGTAAATTTGTAAATCAATACTCCCTCTGTTTCTTTCTAACTATCACTTTGGCTCTGGGCACGGCCACACAGGAATTAAGGGGAGGTGACACATAGTAAATGAGGAGAGATGTATTTGGAAGAGAGACGTGCATTGAGAAGTGAGAATGACACTTAATTTAAAAAAAACTGTGAAGGCTAGAATGATACTAGATAAAATGAAATGGAGGGAGTATTATACTACTCATAACAAATTAAACAATGGACCAGACATGTTGGCCCCAACGGTAGATTTTTTTTCTCTAGTTGTACCTGAAAATAAAGACAGCATTTTGCCTATCATCGTTCGCAAATCGCAAATATGAAGGTAACACTGCCTGTCATGTTTCAGCTCCAGAAACTACTGAGCAGTGTCCATATCGTACGAAAATAATATTTTATAACCTTTTCAGCTCTCAACAGAGTAGCACATCTGCTAGCTAAGATGGCCACTGATGGCACAAGGTGTCGGGTGTGGCCCATCAGTTGGCAAGTGATTGTAATCCTGATTTCTCTTAATCAAGGGTTTTGAGTAAAAAAAAAAAAAAGCTCTCAACAGTTGAAAAGAAACCAATGTCATTCAAATATACTCAACACAATGAAGAGTCATGCAATTACCCACTAACCTAGCAAGGCCCTTCCACATATCCATAAAAGTTCTCCACAATTTTTGTGCTAAAATCCTCCGGGATCAGCCAAGCATTCCATGGTTGTGGTACCGTAACTAGAAATTGTTGACAGCCTCTTGAGGATCAAAATACAAAGACAATTGCGACATTCACCAAGGAACAAATCTTGAGAAATAGAAGATTGCATGTTTAAAACTGTTCTTGCAATAAAAATGTGATACTGCAGAAAGCATATTTACCTGGCTGTGGTACCGTAAAAAGCATATTTCACAAGAACACTTCTATATTGTAAAAATGAAAAGATTCTTGTGAAATAAAAAAGGGAGAAAAAAAACTGTGATACTGTAGAAAACATATTTACCATTATAGAATATGCACGTTCCCAAATCAGCTTAGTGTTCACCCATAGTATGCAATTCCCCTACAAACATAAAAAATTGACTGCTGAGATTATGATTCCAAACAGGGCTGAAATTTGCTGTGCAAGACAAGGATCCAGCCGAGGCAACATACGACTGATAGTTAAGTTGTAGTTTATTCCTATGACCGTTCATCATACAACTTCATTACATGCCTGACATACATTGAACGCCTTCCAGGTGTGGTAATCTGGGGCAATTGTTCATCTGCCTACCACAACAAGCTAAATCAAATATGCAATGCTAAAATGTGCCACTGGATCAATGTGAAAGAGGCCCAAAACTGAAATAAAAGGTCAAACATCTCTTCATTATCACTTCTTCTGCTTCTTCCCAGGTTTGCACTTCCCCTTGTACACTTCCGGAGGTTTGCAGCTTCGAACAGCACCTGCAAAATTGTGGACTCTATCCTTGTCGATGCCAGTGCAGCATATTATGTTGGGTTTGAAGCAGAAGACGCGGACAGCAGGTGGAGCAGTGAACAGCACCTCATGGCTGTAGCCAAGTTTCAGAAACAATTCACGGCCTTGGGACTCGGATCTTGCTTTGAAACCAACCCCAACAAGCTTCAGAAACCGGAAAAACTTGGCTTCCATCACATGCAGCTGGAAGAAAGGTTCGGTATTGGTACCTGGTTACACTTAACACAAAGGAGTTCATCAGAATCTGGAACAGCTAAATTATAGATCCTGCAAATATTGAGATGATAGCAGTAAAATAATGTGCCTGATTACACTTAAGACAAAGGAGTCTGCTATTCACATCACGCAGTGCGGGGTACAATTAGTTGTTCAACATAGAGGCATTGGAAGCGTCGCTGCCCGCCGCTTAAGTTGTTTCGAGGGGCTACCAATCCAGGACGAAATCCCCATCCCCGCCCAGTGCCCAAGGGCGAAAATTTCTTCCCATACCCGCCCCCGCGCAGGCGGCGCAGCTAAATCCAACATAAATGTGAACAGCTCAGCACTCACCTGAAGGAGGAGGGCTGCCGCACAAGATGACAAGACTGGCCGAGTTGCTGTGCGGCGGCGACCTCGGTCAAATAGGGCAAGGCCGGATAGTGTGAGGCTGGAAGGTAGGCCCACCGTGTCAGCGAGGTACTTCTGCGTTGTTTCTCAGGATGCTTGATCCTTATCGGTCATCAAATTTATCCCCTTTTAGTGGAGATTAAATTTTGCTTCTACAGATCAAAAATAGTATCACTCACAATGTCTTTCCATCCTGAACATTCGTTCATCCCTAATTGCAGTTTTCTCATGGAAGAACAATTAAAAATGGATCAACTTTGACAATTAAAAATGGATCAACTTTGACGCTGCAACTTTCATCGCAACCAAAGCGAAAATACGTGTAGTATTAATTGATTTCCAGTTAAAATTGGCGCCAGATCTTGAAAAAAAAAATACTCCCTCCATATCAAATTATAAATCATTTTAAACTCCTCAAGTTTTTCTCAAATTATAAATCATTCTCACTTCCGAAGATATTTTTCCTCTACCTAATAAATTTCACTAGATCTCCTCTTATCTGCTCTTGTTTTTAGAACATCCCACTTTTTTCACTTCTTTTAACCCCAGCTCAAAAACAGAATGGAAGGAGTATTACTTTTGGTAAGACTAAGACAAAAATACTTCAGAAGCATGGCCATGACAGTACACACAGTAATAAAATACAGTACAAACCAAGCCCATGTCCATTATTACAGTACCGAGTTCAAGTTTTCGATACCACAAAGAGCTTCAAGCATACAGCAGTTCATCACTAACAGAAGCTAAAGTCCTGACTTATACTGATCAGGCTCCAAACAAACTCCAATACCAGTACAACTGAAACTTCAGACTGGTCCAAAGGTTCAGGATTTATTCAGAAAACCAAACCGATACCTGCTACCTCGATTCAACAAAGATCATTTTTTTAAGCACAGGTTGTTCCACTCACCACGAGATCCCATAAACATGGTAGTTTTAGGGACACTTAGGCAGCTGGTGGAGAGAACCACAATGCTTTAGCCAAGAATGATTTGCCTACCGTCACGCTTTCAGGAGGTCGCAGCAGTTTTCAGATGCTGCTGCCAACTTGAAGGGGTTACCGGCCCCATGCTCACCGTCCATGAGGATCGGGAGCTGGGTGAAGAAGGGTGTCCTGAGCTGATCGAAGTTATGGTAGTGATCCACATCTTCGTGATCATACATGCTAGACACCTCTGAGCCGGACAGGCTGGAGACACTGCTCGGGTTTCCCAGTTCGGACTGCTGGATCTCTGAACTTGGAGATGCAGCCTGGAGCATTAGAGGGTTGCTGACAGTTGTCTTGCCCCCTGCACCAGCATCCTTCCCATTGGCATCTTTCTTTGTGTTGAGGAAGCGTCCACCAGAGCCTCTTGCACGACGCAGCGCATGAAGGTGACGTGACTCATGGAGATATGGCTGCACCGTCAACATAAATGGCATGATTTGTAGAAGATGGCAGAATAAATGTTGCATGATATGACAAATATAAAATCACTCATACAAAAGATTTTGAGATAGATACCTTTCTGACTTTGACGAGCCTATTTTCCTTCTCTGCCTTTTCACGGGCACGGCGGCGGCGAAGGATGGCCTCATATTGTTTCGCATTCACATATATCGGGGCGTCAGATGGCATATTCAGTGGTATACGCCCGCCAGGCTGCATGCCAGAAACATAGATTGTGGAAGATATGAGCTAATCATAAATATTCTACATACAAACAACATTCAATACAGATATTTATTTTCTGTATCCCTATGGCAATACGATGATATTTATTTTCTGTATCCCTATAGCAATACGACGATTGTGGAAGGTATGAGCAAATCATAAATATTCTAGTACATACAAATGACATCCAATACAGATATTTATTTTCTGTACCATTATGGCAACATGAGTATAATTCTATATAAAAAAAACAATTTCGGCTAACATTAATGAAAAAAATCACACCATGCCATAGCAACTTATTCACAAGTTACTTTATATTTATTATTTTTCTCATAGCAAAATTCTCTTATTTATTGATTAAAGACATTATCATTAAGAGAACAAAATTTACTTGAAACGTTGAAGCACATGTGAATTTCATGTCCATATAAAAGATGCAACACAATTAACATAAAAACTATCATGTGTTTGGTTTAGTGACATTTTAGCACTGAACTACAGAGTTTCTGCTACAAAATCTGTAACAGAAACTTAGTAGGTGACTAGCTTGAAACTCATAGAACGTACCAGTGCTCCCACTCCATAAGGAGCAAGCAGGCCATAGTGCTGATCAGCATAAGTATTTTGAGACGAAACCTGACACCAAAAATCAGTCATCAATCAGCAGCACAGAGAAGATGCATTTAAAATCTTAAAGGTGGTATATTCTACTGTACTACTACCTCTGTCCCAATAGAAGCTTATTTCTAGCATTAGTTGACTACGATTTTGACTAGTGATTTCTATAAATTTAACTAACTTTATTAATAATTTAATATATATGAAAATATTTTTCATGATGAATCTAGAAATATAAATCTTATGTTGACGAAGCTAATTAAATTTATAGAAATCATTAGTCAAATTCACAATTAACGAATCCAAGAAATAAGATTCTATTGGGACGGAGGGAGTAGCCACAAAGAAGTTATCCTCATTCATATGTATTAGTAGGCAGAGAATGGTACCATTGAATGACCTAGACCAAGCTCAAAATGACCACTGTATAGTGCGTATGGCGATTGCAAAGCAACAGTGGCAGAGTGATCAAAACCTTTATTCCCTTTACCTGAAGCCAAATGCCACAAAATATTGTCATATTAAATAAAGTTCACTGATTTGTTTACTGGATAGGCTCTTCACATGTAGTGCCAAGAAACATCTCCATCAGTAAACACGGTTCATGACCTATGAACAGGTAAAACAGGGGGTAAACAATTCTACTATCAGCATCCATGGGGCCTAAACTTAGAAGACCAATCACGTCCGTTCAGGCAAGACACATCATCCTTCTCACAGCAGAGACAGATCAACGAATTTGTTTTCACTTTTCAGCCAACTATTACACGCAAAAACACAATTGACCCACTAAACTGTCTCTAGCGGTGAAAGAAGTACAGACTAATCTGCTCGATTTGTTCTTGAAGCCAGATTATGGCGGCAATCTGGATCCAACAATGTCTTCACACGTATCGTATCCCTCCCAAATCTTTCTGCTAACGAGGACGTACTAATAAACTATCCTTTTATTCTAAAAAAGTAGTAATAAACTATAGTAAATGTCATGTTCATGCCTCAACTTCTATCAACAACAAGAAGCACAGAAACATCCTCCTCACCTTGAGCTATGGAGAACCTCATCACATCAGTGAACTCCCTCTCCTGCACGGCCTTGGGCGACGGCGGCGCCAAAGGCTCCAGCAGAGCCTGGGACCCCGGCACAACCTGGAACCTGCTCTCCCGGCACGGGTCCTCCGGCGACACGGCCGGCGGCTTCCCCTGGCCCCACGTCTCGCCGTACATCATCTGATGAGGCGCCGCCCCTGTCCACCACGGCAGCGGAGCTCCGTTGGAGCTGGCCGCGGTGGCGAACTGCCGGAACCCCATCATGTCGCGGAAGTCGGAGGGGCTGGGAGTGAGCTTGGCTTGGCTTGCGGTTGGAAGCAAAGCAACCAACTCAAATCAAATGCTCTGTCCGATGTTTTCTGTGGGGGTGGCAGATGTAGTTAAGCACCGAACCACCAACTGCAATCAATCATAAGCGCCGAAAAATAAGTGTACTTGATTAGTAAGCCTCAAATCAAGCACTACTCTGGTAGTACAAAGATCAAGAAGGGAGGTAAAACTGTCCAAATAAAAAAAAAAAACTGATGCGAAAAGAATCCAGGTCAAGAAACGGAGACGAAGTGCAGAGAAATACTCCTAAATAAGAACAAGAACCGTGTGAACCAAATTTTCCCACGAACTTAATCGAAAGATTTTACATGGGGACACCAAAGATCGTAGTAGCTTCAGCAAGCAGGATGCGGAAGATAGGAGGGGGGAAAAAACCCGAAATGGCGAAATCCCTCCCACGCAGAAGCCGGCGAGCCGTAGCTCACGAGCCAGGAAGAGAACGAACCAAACCGGAAGGATCCAATCCGGAGCACGGGAGCAACGAACAAGAGTGTCCGCCCACTCACATTTCAGCGGCAGAGAGCCCTCCGACGGGGCGGAAGCGGACAACAAGAACCGCAGCAGCTGCCGCAGCACAGATAGAGCAGTGAGAGAGGAAGAGAGAGAGAGAGAGAGAGAGAGAGGGCGAGATGGGACGGGGCAGGGTCGTATAAATGGGCGGCGCTGAACCCGAGGAGGAGGAAGAAAAGCCTGCTCCTCCCAACTTGAGCCAAAGCCCGGGGCCGCTTCAATGCCAAGCTCGGATTTTTACTGCCGCAAATGGAGGGTTCACTTTCCCAACCATGATTCGCCATTGCCGAGGCGGATCGTAATTTAGCCTCCCCGGGAGGTGGGGTCGGGCCTCTCCTGACGTCACATTCGATCACTTGACAAGTGGAGTCGGACTCACATCAGTGAGATCGACGTTAGGAGAACCGCTCCTCCGTGGTGGTTCCCGCTCCCCCGCAACCGCAAGTGGCGATTAAAGTACCCTATACGCTTAGACTAATCGTGGTGGCGAAGGTACTGCATGCAGCAGTGAGGATTGAGGAACTGCTATCCTTGCAAAGGTCTCGGCTATAAGAGCAGTGCCGGCTCTGTTGTTTGAAAGGGTCAGGACGAACTCAACATGTGAGCCATCAACATGAGTAAAAAAAACTTATATAGAAGCAGTTTTTAGTTAGCACTTTTAAAATCAATCATATTATTTTGTTTAAAAAAATAATCATCATTCATTAGAGAAAAAACTTTTAACAAATTGTTTAAACAAATAACCATCATGCCACGATCCTTTCGACCTTCATCCACAAAAGCTTAGAGCAATTAAAACACGGCGAATAGGTCATCACATTTTATTTTAGTCAAACGCAAGGTCTTCATTGGAATGCGAGAATTTTTTTCTATTTCTTATATTTTTTTAAAAATTAAATTGATTTCTGTAGAATTTTTATGTGATTCTTATAAAATTTTTACGTTTAAAAAAAAACCTAAAATTTTATGCATGTGAGTTTACACTTAAAATATTTTTAATATAAAAATAATGATTATACTAATATATATATACGCATCAAAATTTGAGGCCCCTGGTTGTCACGTACCGGAGGAGGAGATGGCAAGAGACAGTGTCATCCGATGGAACGCAACAACAAACCAGTTCAGTAGGAGCCGACCGTTGGTTTCCATCTCCATTGATGGAATTGGAAAGGCGAATGCAGGACATGGATTCGCCTTGCCTGCTTTCGACACAAGATGCTGTGGATTTCGTACTCGCCGTGCGTGCTGCTGCCGCACGAACAGTAGCACCAACTTCTGACCCGTACTCCTGCATGGAGTACTTTCTTCGTTCGTCCCGATTTAAGTGATATTTTAGTTTTGTGTATAAAAATTTAAAAAAAAAGTAAGATATGTTAAAAATAAGGAAAAAAAATATAGATAAATATGTATTAAAAAATTGTATTTGAAAGTGAAAATAACAGTTAATTTAAAATAATTAGAGAATGTTAAAACAACAGATAAAATAGAACGGAATAAGTAGTTTGGAAGAAGTAAAGATTTTTTTAAATGTGACAAAAACAGCTGGATTCCTAAAACATTCATTGATCTCTCGTGTTTTTAAAGGGAGGGAAAACGGAGTGCATTTGGAAAGAAGAGTCGTATTTTGACTAACACGAAAATCAAGGAGACGCACGTAGAAGTAGAAAGAGAGAGAGAAAAGGGGGTTGGGTTGGGTTGGGTTGCGTTGCGTTGACTCTCTTTCTTAAAATAATAGACATTTTTGATTTTTTAAAATTAACATTTGATTATTTATTTTATTAAAAAATTTATAAAAATACAAAAACAAATAAGTTATACTTAAAATATTTTTAATAATAAATCATTTTATAATAAAATAAATAATAATTTCACATATTTTTTAATAAAACGAATGGTCAAAAATAAAAATTTAAAAATATAAAATAATACTTATATTTTAGAACGGATAAATTACTGTACACCATAAACTGGGACTTGCTTGGAACCAACAAATGAATCCAAATCAAACTCCTCTCTCTCTCTCTCTCTCTCTCTCTCTCTCTCTCTCTCTCTCTCTCGCTGAGAGAGATTACCATGTTCTCCTTTGTGACGATGAACAAGAACAAAGCAGTGCGCCTTGTCTTGTTAGTCAGAGCTGAACATGGCGCTGCATGGCGTAGGAATGCCTGCATGCGTCTCTGGACTGGAGTGAAGCATCGCCTAGTTCAATCGCTACCGTAAAATAGGAATACCGTAGTACTCCAGTCGCCTCCAATTTAACCTTCAAATCGCTCAAGACTTCGAGAGGTGAGTTTATTCAACTGGCCAGCGCAGAAATACTTTTGTGTTGTTGTGATCGAGTCCGTCCGGTATGCACGTTGTTCCAAAGCTAAGCTAGCAATCTCCCAGGCATGCAGCTTATCTTTCAGCTGTCTTTTAAACGGTGCTTATCGATCGAGCAAGCTAGTGCTTACGGAGTATAGCAAACAAAATAGGTGAGTCATAACTCAATTATCACCGGAAAAGCCCGAGTGATTTACTTATTTATACGGAGGCTAGTGCTTACGGAGTAGGACTGCGCATCGAGTTAGTGCACTGCAGGGTAGAGGAATTTTACGCGCTGCCCACTTAACAATGTTTTGAAATATCTAAAATGGCAAGGAAACAAGTAAAGTTTGAAAAAAAAAAGGATAAACAACAGATGAAAAAGAGGGTGCTGGGTAGTCATTTTAGAGGAGGGGTTTATTCTTTTTGGTGCTCTGTTGGAGTCCACATCATTTTGAGCTGGACACAGGTAAATCTCACTTCTGAAAAGAGATGTACTAGGAAGTTTCCCGCTTCTGCTATGAGCAATTGTGTTGAACATCATCTGATGAAAACAATAAATGATCACACGTTCTCTTATATGTTCATACAGGTTTCACAAAACGATGTGCAATTGATCACCTGCTGCAGATTTATGATAAAAACAATTTTTCTTTACATACAGTAGTATAAGATTGTATATGAAGCATGCACGCAAGCACTTGGTCTTCACTCAGTTCTCTAATTTCAACGATTCAGTTATGTATCCTGATGCAGCCCAAAAAAGATCAAGCCACTGAATACCCCAAATAGACGCAGCCCCACGCAGAGCTCTATCCACAAACCTAACTTGCTTTTCAGAACAAATAAAAGAATGTATAGTGATCTGAAAAAGCTAGTTCATCGGTGGAGAGGCAACTAAGTAGCTAGGCTGGTACTGCATCCACCACCTTTGCATCAGAATCCAGTTCCAGATCGATAGCCTTTCCGTGAAGAGTACATGTACTGTGCATCAAACAAATTTCATAATGGTGATCTTTAGGCAAAGATCGAGTGCAGTCCACTGGTCCTTTGGCCTTATGCATCTTGCATCCTTTTATTTGTTTATATTTCTGGCCTCCAGCTATGAACCAGTTCTCTGAAGATTTTGCTTGATGGAGGGCTATGGTTGTTGCATTGAAAAGGTATTGGATGGACCACTTGGCCGGTACTTTGTTTACTAGTATAGATCAAGGGATAGCATTAGTATATAGTAAATAAGTGTCATGTTGTAACACGAGAATATATAGAAATAAAAAATGTTTCGAATAGTATTAACTGGCCTAGAATGGGACAGTCCACCAGGATTTCCCCCCCAAAATCTAGTATTTAACATATGATTTATCATTTGTCACTGCAAATGCACTACGCAATTTTCTCATTTAGGATAAAACCGTTGCGGGCATTATAAGAATTTGATATTGAGTATTTAATTACAGCTCAAAGATGAAAAGCTCAAAATCGATCCTTTGGCATAGTGTGTCCAATGTGTGCATTACTGGCCTCCACTTACCAATCAGCTTCCTTTTCTGCACTCCAACTTGTTCTTATCTTCTCTGCTGCCTTTTTAGTACTCCAACTTTATCTCCTCCCTGTTTCTTTAACATTCTGCACAGCTTCTCGCCGTGGCTTTTTCACGACATTGATCGAATTTCCTTCACAAGGTGCTTGAAAGTTATAAAATTGATTTCATATAGGACTTGTTTTGCTAGCATCTAGAATTTCAGCTTCAGCCTGAAGTTCAGATGTAGGAGTATTTTATAAGGTCCTAAATTTTCAACCTCAGGTTCAGGTTCGGGTTTAACCTGCTGCACCTTATCCCTGCAATTTATAACTCCTAGTCTCCAACGAATCTGCAAAATATATATATAATCGTGGTTGAGTGCTGTAAAAAGGGGAGATGGGTAACAAACATGAGCCAACAGTTAATTTTGGTTAACCTAACTAGTCATTTTTTATAACTGAAATAATTACAGTTAACAAAATAGCATAAAAATATGGGTCAACTCGGTTTGGGTATTCAGATTTCGGTTTTTTGCCCACCTCTAGCTGAAATGGGGCCATTGAGAAAAGAAATTGTATTGCAGTAGCCAACAATAACAAGAGCATATCGATCGGTGGTGGTTGTCAACTGTTTCGACATTTTCGTGAATAAGTGCTAGTAAAAGTTCCAACTGAAATTTTTGTGGTCAGTACAGGATCCACATGGGCCCAATTTTGATAATTAAGCTGTCTATTCAGCCCTAGGCAGCCCACTTATTGAGTGGGTTATGGATTTGTGGCCTGCATAGTTTTATGGATTAATAGAGTGTATACGATGTTCCAAGTTGTTCATCATTTTTTTATTTGATGCTGGTTATCGTTTGATCTTTAGTAGAAATCTAATTAAATTTTATAATCACTTTTAAATCGAAAGGTATAAAATAGAAAAGCAATCCTCTAATACGACAATCCCGATGCATGATACAGACGGGGCACCCGTAGTGCGGAAGGTTGTTGTACTCCTAAACGGTCATTCATTCTGGGGCTATACATTTATTAATCTGCGTGTTAACGTAACATGATACTAGTAGTACTAGGTAGCAGTAGTAGCTTCTTGCTGTCTTCGTTTCATAAAAAGATCATTTTTTTAAAAAAAAATTAAATATAAAAACAAATAAGTTATGTTTATAGTATTTTTAATGATAAAACAATTCATAATAAAATAAATTATATTTTTACAAATTTTTTGAATAAGATGGGTGGTTAAAGTTGAAGTCTAAAATGATGAGCTATCACTATTACTTGTCAACTCCTGAGAAGCTTAAAAGGACCATATTCATTTGCATCCTTTGATCTGTCATGGTCAATATTTTCAAAAGAATTCCTACCAATTTTCACAGCATAAAACCTGAATTTTTTCCAGGGCAGGTAACACAGGGAGTTTCCTCTAAAATACTCCTTCACAGCATGAGGAGCTTTCATTGTCAGTTTATTTTTGATAAATAGCTGTTTCTGTTATACTCACAAGACTTGTGGATGTATCCTTAACATTCAGGTATAGGCATACCTGCACGGTGCTAGATAAGCCATGTTATATGCATGAAACACAAACCAGAATCCAAAATGCATATCATGTAAAGGTTTACTTTTAGACAGTGACTCAGAAGACTGCTAAACCACTACAAAAGCTCAGAACCTAAGATGGCTACAGATCAGAATATGAAGCATTTTACATCGCATTGCCTGCGTCACCGCCGCATTATTCAAGCATCCTATGCAACAGAAACTAGAACCTACTTCATAATATTCCCATCATGGTCCTTCCATGAAATTAGTGCACAAAATCTCCTCCCAAGGACAAAGTTGCTGACTTTATGGTTGTTGATAAAGCACATCAGCATATGCAAATCTGGCCCAGCGTCTCTTTCCATGCAACCACCTGTCCACCTCCTTGCCAAGAAGCAACCAAAAAGACAAGGAAAACAAAAAGAAATAGGGGAAACAAAGGGAGACATGGAAAAGTGCAAGAATTCTCTTTCTTGGCCTAAATCTGTAGAGTTGGTTTTGGACCTCTCCAGTGACTTGAAAAAAATATTGAAGTAGGTATAACTAATCAAGAATATAAAATTTGCTATCCGAATTCAGAACTGATGGATCCATCCAGGATGAAAAACATAATTCACCAATGTGCTGGATTGTTAATGCTTGCTTGGGTCAGTTATTTTTGTCAATAATGGCATTGAATTTTTTTAGATTACTAACGGCATTGCATTTGTGCACTTCTTACTCAATACAAAGTGATGGAAAGACAGGTGTGTGTACCCTGCAAGTTCCGTGACAAGAATGCCTTCAAAGGCAAACCAGTGGTGCAATGACACAAATGAACATTTCAGGAAGGCTTGATATTGACATATGTATATATATAACAGATACTACAAACCATCACTGCATGTATCCAGAGATTGTCTCCATGCCAATACATAGGATGATCATGCTAACTACTAGCCATTACGTGCCCACAGCTTCTCTCTCATCTTCTGCCACCATTCGGCTTGAATTAGGAAGAAAGCAACAACACAGGGAAAAAAGATACTCACAAGAGGTAGCTGGGGCCCTTCGCCACCAACACCACCATCATACACTCTTGAGGAGGCACCAGCTTTTGACAACAGCAATCACAGGAACAAAGCAGACTAGTTTGGTGCTGGTTGCTCCTCTCTGAAGAAATAGCTCGGGAATGGATGGATTAGCTTTTGCTTGTTCATCACATCACAACCCTGCAAGGGAAACAGAAATTTGTCATTAGATACCCTTTCATTGACCAAATCCATGTGTGTATGATATTGTATTTTTTCCTGTGATAACAGATTACAGAGAATCAAGTGCAAAAAGTGTCTCTTATTTGGCAAATGCAAATTTACACAAGGTAAATTAACCATGTCCTAATGTCTCTCTAAGATCAGCGACAGGGTTTGTCAATGCTGTATAAAAATAGGCTTCAAAAAAAAATGCTGTATAAAAATAAATATAAACATATCCTTCTAAACTAAGCACAATCTAATATAAAATGGACATCGGATATATTTATTTTTGCTAATACTATCTGTTTATGTTTCAACCTAAACGAATTTGGCACATTTGAAATTAAAAAATGGATCAAGAAGAAATTTCCATTACCTCTGTGCTTCCACTCTGCAATCCCGCACTCAAAGTGCCCGGCCCGATCAGCCTAGTCCCGAAGGATGACTGAGTCGGCGATCTTCATCAACGGGGCAAGGCACTCAGGCGCAAATTTGCGCGCAAACATGTGCGAATAGGTCCCATTGGACTTCCTGAGCTCCCTGATGAGCTCCCTGGACACCTCCTCTGGCTGGTAGGTATACGGGTGGCCACCGACAGAGTCAGTCCAGTTGACGTTTGTGAGCGTGAACTTGGTGCATCCGCCGGGGTCCTGCATGTCCAGCAGCGTGGGGAAGTAGTGTTCCTCCGGGTAGCACGAGTCCTTCCTCTTCACCAGGCATGGCAGCTTGAACTTGTTCCAGAGCCTCCTGTCCCTGACCACCATGACGGCGTGCTTCCTGGCGAGAACGAAGAACTGGGAGCCAACGCGGAAGCGGTCGTACGGCACCTCCGGGAGCATGACGTCGTCGCCGCGCGCGTAGTAGCGGTTGTGCAGGGTGGGTTCGTCGTCGAGGATCTCGATGAAGCTGCGGTGGCTGCCGCGCGGGGCGGCGGCGTTGAGCGTGCGGTAGAACGCCGGGAAGGAGTGGAGAGGGATGCAGGACTGCGAGAGCAGCGCGAAGAACTGGTTGTCCCGGTCGTCGAGGAGCGCGGTGGCGAGGAGGCGGCGCGCGGCGGCGATGAGCGTCGCGGAGGCGCGCTGGGTCGTCTTGCCGGGGATGCGCCGCCCTCGGAACGACGGCGTGGCAGGGAGCGGGAGCTCCGCGGCGGGGTCGGCGTGGACGTACACGTTGAAGAGCCCGCGGTGCCCCGCGAAGAACCTCTCCCAGAGCGGCGCGAACACGAGGTCCGAGTTGGTGAGGAAGAGGAACGCCACCTTGGGCCGCCGCGCCCGTCGCTGGGTCCCGCCGAAGACTGACGCGGAGGAGGAGCCGCCAGGCGATGAGGAGAGGAGGACGGCGCGGCGGAAGAGCGCGAGGTCCTCCGTCTCGTGCGCGTCCGGGATGGCCGGGAGCGTCCGCGGCGGGATGAGCCGCGGCGCGAGGAGGAACACGGCCGGGACGGACAGCAGCAGCAGGATCAGGGACAGCGCGTACGGCGACGACGCCATCTCCCTCCGGAGACTGAGAGAGCCGAGAGAAAGCTCCGATCTTTGCCCGCGAGAAAAGGATCAGGAATGGAAGGGAAAGAGGAGGCGGACGAGGAACCGCCCGCGGGGAACAGCAGCAGGACTCACCGACACGAACCGTGAACGGATCCAGCCGAGCCGCGGCGGTTGAGGCTTTTCCGCTGGGCTGGGGAGGGGAACGAGAGGGCAGGGGAAAGAGTGCAGCTTTGTGAAGGGGAGAGGAGTGGCGTCGTCAAGAAACAGGTGTTCTGCTTTTTATGGGGGCAGTCAGTGTGCTTGTCCCCTGTTGTACAGCTATTACCCCATAATCCCAGCGATTAATGACCGAACGCGACATCACTCTCCTCCCTGCTAATCCGCCGGATCAATTTCTAAAAACCGACGGCCATTGAATATCTTAAAACTCTTTTGAATATTTTACCTGAACACTGAATTTCGAACGAGCGTTCAAACTCTTTCGACCGACAATGGCTCCTCACGGACAATAACCAGGAGATTGTTTCGAATCTGACGAGCAGTAACCTACGAATTTCAAATCCAACTGCTATGAAGATAAGATCTTCAGAAGACGAGCGGATTTGATCGAAATCCCTGGGAAATGTCCACTGATTCTTCTGTGTTTGTTTTGCCCAGCCCGTGTTGTCTGGAAGACCAGGGACAGCAGTCGTCTTCCGCTAAACTCCGGCGAACGACCAGAGGATGCTTGCTTGATGCTTCGCTTCTCTTTCTCTGGTCATCTGTCGGTGGACACGTCCAGTTGCTTGGTTCAGATGGTGTTCAAAGATGTTAACGTTTTCGCCGTACTATGGTATTTCTATACTGGAATAAAGTCAGTTCTGGCCAGATAAAAAATGGTAGTTGTAGTAGTAAGTAGACAGAATATTGGTGTGATTTCTGCATCAGAACATTGGATAGAGATTACAGAAATGAGCAAGTGAGAGGCGAAATTTTTTGGTTGATGTTAGTTCTGTCTGTTCATCTGGACCCGCTTGGCTGCTGAAGCTGAACCATCACCACCCACCCCAAAAAAAAAAAAAAAATCCTGGGTATATTACGTTGTGTTCGGGTCCAACCAACTTAACTTTAGCTCCTCGAGACCAAATTAGTTGGATAATCTTCTCCGTATTAGGCCGTCATCAGAAAACGGACTTTCCAACGACCAGCTATGGAAACAATTTCTCCAAAACAACACGATTGTCAGATCTGATTCTTAATTATCATTGCATATATGCTTTCACACAGCAGTGACCGACGCATGCAACATTGGCATAATCTCAGCACTCACACAGAACATACGTGAATGGTCAAGGATAAGCTTCCGTTCATAGCAGCAGGTGGCGAGTACTTACAGGCCTCACCTTTCTGTCCAGTCCTAAAAGAATCCTGCAACAAGAGAGGCCGCTTTGATCTGCACGATTGCGCTTGGCGATCCGTCATATCGACCTGCTTTGCGAAAGCACTAACGCATGGCACCACTTTATCATACAAGATACAGATGAATGGAACACATTAGCCTTTCTACAAACCCAAAAATATCTTGTGAGCCTCATCAGGAAGCATCCTGAAGATAGGAGCAGGAATCTGTTTACTTATACATCCACAACACCATCATTTTGCCAGAGACAAAATCATACCAATTAGAAGACACGGTTCTCCAATCTTAACAGGAGATTAATACAAATACAGTTCGCACAAGTACGTTCAAATGGTGGATTTTCGGATTTTCGGTAGCTGGAGCCCAGAAGAGAACTTACAAGATGATAGATACACAGAACACTGACACTCTCACAATTGTAGAATACAAGGCAAATGCAAGATTTATTTTCAGTTTATTTACACCAATGCAACACCATACATGACAAAGGGACACCACAATTGTCTGCATAAACTGGAAGGGTCTCAAGCTTGTGTCTCCACAGGCTTCACAGCTGTGTTACCAGGCTTCGGATGATCTCTCGATTCCACCTTGGAGGATCCTTTGGCTACATTCTTGGATATCATGGTCTGGTTTGTCCGACTACTTTTTGTAGGGCCTTTTCCTGCTCCCCCACTGGCTGTTGCTGCACTCAAGGGGCAAGGATCAATTGCTTTTGAAGTGAGTTGTTGATACCTTGCTCAAATGCATGTCAACATCAAAAGAAATATATAGCTAACAACAACAACAAATCCTTTTAGTCCCATCCCAAGCAAGTCAGGGTAGGCACTTGTCTAATAACGAACTATTACAACACTATTGAGTTCTGCAAATTTCATAATGAGTTGAAGTGGCTTTCTGTCTAATTGTTGGAGAGATCTGACGATAAAAAAATATAGAGAAAGATGATTTACCATTGTTCGGGAGAGAGAGTCGCTTCTTCGTCAATGCTTTGGTTTGCTCTCGCCTTTCCTTTGGATTGCTTGTGGACCGGGAAGGCAAATTTGAAGGCTGCGAGCTGACTTCATTAGAGATTTCATCTGATGGCTTCACTTTCATCTTGGATGACTCCACGGAAGTAGAAGGTGGCACATTAGCAGATTTCTCCGGTGAAGAGCCACTAGCATCAGAATTTGACTTCTTGTGGCGTGCGCCTTCCTTCTGGAGCGATCCATTTGATAGTACCGTTGAAACTGATCTCTTTTGTTGTTTGTTTAGAGCCTTGGCCTTGTCATCCTCGGGCTGTCTGCTGTCACTAATCGGGACACCCTCTTTTGCATTGCTATCGAGAAGCCTGTTCTCCCATGGCCGCACAGCCATCCACCTCTCTACAAAAATTTTTCCCCACTGATTCTCATCCACTGCAAACCCTTGGTCTTGGAGGCTCTCTGCTTTTTGTTTCCTGGAACCTGCTTGCCACTGCCCAAGGAAGAAACAAATCAGTACAATATGCACATGGATGTAACATCTTCGGCTTAAAAACTATCCCTATATGCAAACCCCAAAGGGAAAAAAGTTGAATTGTTATGCACATAGATTCTTTTCCCACTTGCAATATTTCGAATTGCAGTGCACTGCCTAACAATCAGAATCCCATAAACAGTACTTTATTATAAATTAACTGACAAACTTTAGAGTTATTATTCCCATCAGCCCATTGCCCTGTGCTGAGAATCGAATCTGCAATATTTTATGTGACAAGAGAATCTTAGAGCAGAGATAAGCCACAATAAGTTATCCGTAAAAATCTAAAAGTAGAGAAGTTCTCGATTGCATGTTGTCGAAATACCTTCAGGCACGGGACACACAAAAACTAAACAAATTATGACTCAATCTCTAGCGAGCTTTATCCTAGTGATAGTATTACTGTATTAGCAACATTGCAATAAAGGTTTGCATACTTATCTAGTCCGTATCCAAGTTACCTGATGGGTTAAAGCATATGCCCTTGCTCTTTCCCGCTTAGCAGCAGCTTCTTGCCTTTTCAATGCTTTCGCTTGCATTTCTTCTACTGATCCTACACTGCCGCACCAGTCCCCCTGAATGTCATCAACAAGTAAAAAGTTATCGTTACTAATATATAAATGTATCTAAGGTTGTTCGTTTTTCAGGAGCCTATGGAAAAAGGTTAGTAATTTGATTGCTCAATATTGGTCACACACATAAAAACTTGAATATATTGCTTTTGTTGTGCATGCCACTGTTTCCATTACTGACACACAGAGTTCGATGGCAGAATGTTTTTTCATGCTTCATCTAAACTATTGCTGACAGCAGAACTTTTCTTAAATAGACAAAATGCCAACAATGCATATGAAAATGTACGAATTACGCTAACAGCATACAGACCATATAAACGAGTTTGCTAAACTGATATGTCGATAATCTGTATATCTTTCAGTCTGGGCCTGCATTTAGTTCATCCATTCCTACACAGTATGGACATGAAATGAACCCAGAAAAATAGGTCATTGCACAATGTCTTGTTATTTCAGCATTTTATACATAGTTTCGGAATCTGAACAAGCCACTGCCCTGGCTCTGCTCCCAGTTCACTGGTCCAACAAGTAGTTTAATAAGCAATAATATGGACCCTAGCTACAACTGAATGTATCTAGTAGTTAACAGTATCAGCTCAGCCAAAATGGCTCTAATCTAGATTATTCTCGAAGCAAAACTGTGCAGCCTTGGTTTGCCTCTAGTTACATGGTTCAGTTTCTTTTAAACTTCCATAGTTTCTTAAACAATATTAAAATTAAGCTGGATCAAAGCAGGCTCTGGGTCTTGATTTTCCATGGATGAACTACCACTCAAGCCCAGGTTATGAAACTATGGTTTCATATTGGCTTACATCTGAATAATTTGTCCACTGGAAAATAGCATAGATGAATTACATTTTTTTTTCTTGGAGAGCAAAATTGAGTGAATGAATAAATACATCAAACGAAGCTTCTTGACGAATTCTTCTCACCTCAATTGGCTGAACGCGATCACTGAGAACATTTTGTTCAGGTATTTTCTTCTCAACCACTTGGTTTTCCAAAGCAACACAAACTCGTCTTGCTCTGACACGAGCTTGAGCTCTTACCAATGCTTGCATGCACTGAAGTGTTTCTGCTGCCTTCTTTCTTACAGCATGACCTCTAACAAGTGCCTGAAGTCTAACAAGTCCTTTTAACGCCCGTAAAGCCCGCCTAGCCTGTACATATGGTAATGCCAAAATTATCAAACAACTTTTGACACGACATCCTACTAACAAACAAATGACTGCGAAAAATGACTGGGTTGATGATAGGATATAGGCTATATCAGGCTACTTTGCTGGACGCCTCTATGATGTTGCATGATTGGCTATAGGTTATAGCAGTAATTTCCACCGCCAGCAACAGATAGTGAAGGATTAATCAGGCCTTTGGTATCTAACAAAATGGACAAAGTTCATATTGAGTACTAGCAATATTTTCACCCCCCCCCCTCCCTACCTATCTATTGGGCCTTACAGAACTCATGCCAGTTATCTTTAATATATGTAGTTGGCTCAACCAGAACATGAGTTGGATGGCATGGTTCTCTTAACTGGAAGATAGCTAAAACTAGAATATAATACCAGGAATGCCCGATAGGCTGACTGAATAACTATTGCAGCTTCATGCTCCTTTGTATCAAGCTCAGCTGGAGAAACTTGAAGAGATGTGCTGGGTGAGGAAGCCAATTTTGATACTGTCACAGTGTTTGTGTCTCCAGTCAATGCTTCAGCTTGTACTCTGAGTTCTTCAACTGCAAGGATTTCTTCTGTATCTACAGAATTCTTTTGTTGGTGTAGCAACTGGGCTGCAGAGCTCCTCTAAAATTTAGAGAAAAAAAAGTATGAATGTGATTCATGAAGCATGGAAAAATAATTAAAACTACAAGAATGGTCAATAGATATATGTAAAGCAATAGTGCCATAAAGGATCAGTGGTGCCAATACAAAGTGTAATTCTGACAGCCAACCATGATACTCAAAGGACCTCAACCAGTTACATCTTTCTAGTACCAGCCCCAGCCACACCCCCCCCCCCCCCCCCCGCCCAACCCCAAAAAAAATATCAAAAAGAGCAAACTTTGATTGTTGCTCAATTCATTTAACAAAAAAAAAACTAGAAAAAAATCAAAGAAATAGAACCATCCATAAGATATCCACTTAACTGAATCAGCTAATAAAGAAAAATATCATCAACATTCAGCAATGAAAAGACTTCTGCAGCATCAACAGACACTAAGCTGACAGTGACAACATGATGCATGGTTTCAACTAAATGTTGGAGTATACTTGACCTGCATGTGACACTACTGCTAATGAAACAAAACTGTTGAACAACAGCCCTTAATGAATGTCATGTCAGATGACCAAGACATATCAACAGAAAAGTCAGTTCAGACTTCATCTGGGCTTAATAAACCAACCATGATGTCCTCTTTCTTCAACGTTTTAAATCTTTGGACAATTTAATATACGTTTGTGATGCACAGATAAAAATTTTGTACCGTTAAAAAGGTGACGATGAAATGGCATAAACAGGATAAATAAATGGGAGAAAAGACCAAATTTGAAGACAATAACCAGTGCACCATGCATCAATTCAGTTAATATCGTTTGTCTTACCGCGTCGCTGCATTCAGCATTTCGCTTCTTTTCATGCTTTTTTATTCCGACGAGTGTTTTAATCCACTTGGATGAAATGCCCATGACAGCCTTTTTCCTAGCACCTGTATACCAGAATACGAATGTCAGCTGTGCAACATTCCCCTATGAGAAATTTGGGCAGAGAACATGACATTGGGGTTAAAAATTTGCGGGATCAGACACTTGTCTTTGACTTTAACTACAGCCATATTACAATCCCCCAACCAAAACGTGCCATCCCCAGCTTTAAAACCTTGAAGCTCATCAATGCACCATGAATTCAGAGGGGGGGGGGGGAGGGGGGTTAACAGCTGAAACAATTTCGCAATAGTTCTGAACATCTGACCGGAAAAAAGGAGACATCTTTGCAACGGGAGTGTGGAATCCAACTCTTTGGAGCCCGCACACACAGAAAGAAAAATCACAACTTTGAAATGGACGCCGAATTTAAGCAGCATTCTAATCTCCCAAACCGAAGGGGACGCCATGACCCATGAGCACAAAAATGCGAG
>BCLH01001761.1:8370-42090 GCA_001602315.1 Zoysia pacifica | reverse complement strand
ATTAATTAACAATTAATTACCTGCTCTTATCCTTATAATTAAGTTACTGGAGCTACTGTATAATGTTGGTGCTAAGGCATATGCATGCATGGTAAGATGCTTATATGTGCCATGTTTACTTATTTTCTTTCTAATATTCATATATTTAGGTAATCTAGTATTTTACTAATAATTATATAATCTTAACTTTAAACTAATTTACATAAAGCTAACATGGGTATATGTACTAATGAGTACTAATAATGGTACTAAATCATGCTAATAGGATGTGGTACGCACTAACTAGTATGAAGCTATGTTTGACTAAGTCGAATCAAATACTTACAATAAAATCGATAAAATCTATAAAAGAATATGGGTTAGAGCTTGATAAAACTTATTAATAAAAACCGACAAGATTAGAGAGTAAATGGGGTTTGGATAATTTGATGAGGTGGAACTCGATACAATGATTTCAACGGTATAAAAATCGTTGAAAATAGATTTATAGTTGGTAAGATACGACGGTTTGAGTGGGTATGCCTCTAGGGACTTTTTTACAATTTCAAAAAATCACTAGGGGGCTAATTTGAAATTATTTAAAAGATTAGCAAGGGCTTTTATGTAATCTCAGAAAAGTTAAGGGGTTTAAGTGTAGAGGCTTTGGACGGAGACTGTTATTTATACAATAGTTCAGGGGCTTCATTGGAAAGCTAAGGACCAAAATAAAAATTGGAAGAACTTGAGGACCTTTTTGCAAAGTTGGCTTTTCTACAGGACGATCCACCGCGCCAGCTTCGTTCTTCTCAGACCGGTGGACCAATGCAGGAGGCTGGTCCAGCGGCTCTGCCGTGGACCACGGCGGCGTCAGGGCTGCTAACCGGCCGGTGAACCGGGCCTCAGGCAGGGAAGCAAGAGGGCGTCGTGCTGAACTCGTTGGCGGACACGGCGTGGCCGGGGACGCGACGGCGCGCGGGCCGCTGCGTGCAGGCTGCGCGCAGAGGCCACGCTCGACGCCGGGGCGCAGAGGAGGCGGAGACGGCTTGGCGGTCGGCTCAAGAGGAGGAGGACGGCGCAGTGGAGCTCTTCACGGGGTCGAGGAGGCTGAAGAAGCACCAGGGGTCACCGGCCGCAGAGGAGCGCGGCGCGCTAGGGCGGCGCACGGCGGCCAGTGCAGGGGAGTCAGAAGTGGCCTGAGATCCTGTGCCGGAAGAAGGGGGCGGCGCCGTGGTGCTGTCCATGAGCTCGGCGGGGCCGGGAGCGCGACATGGAGCGCGAGCTTCGAGCGGAGATGGCCCGCGGCGGCGTCGCGCATTGCCAGGGAGCACAAAGCGGAGCTAGTGCGAGGCGGCCGGGTCTCCCGTGGGCTTGGACGCGCCAGAAAGAGGGCGACGAGGTGGCTGCTGCCATGGGGTCACGCATGCCGGACTTCGATCGGATGGTGGTCCGCGTTGCGCGCCATGGCGTGGCGGCGGCCGTGCTTGGCGGACAGGCAGAGGAGGGCCGGCCGGGGTGCTCTTTCTATAGGCTAGGAGGGGTGTCGCGGCATGGGCGCGGCGCGAGCACGGCATGGGCAGTGACATGGGCGCAGCACGGCATGGAGGCGACGTGCGGCACTGTGCACGCGTATGGGAAGAGAGGAAGATTGGAGAAGAAAGAAGGGGATGAGTGGATGACGGGTGGGGCCCGTGAGCCGAATATAACTTAAGACTTAAAGCACTTTGAGGTCGAAAAGAGAAGAGCAAATGAATTCGAATTTGGATGAAATTTTGTGGGATGGATTTATAGTATGTGTTTTACAATATAAATTATGCAGGGCACATTTTTCAAAGAGATTATGAAGTTATGGAATTTTGAATGTGGTTAGTTAAGGGTTGTTGTCTGTCTGAGGAACGAATTATTTATTCAAAATTGTCTGTTTTATTTCAAAAATCTAACTTCTGTAGCTCAGATAGGTTTGAAATTTTGTGGAGTGGTAGATTATTTTTGGATGAACAACTTTTTTTTTGGACTCATCTCCGAATTCGATTTTGATTTTGTTCAAAAAAATCTGAAGAGCATATGGCTGTTTAAAAGAGATATTTGACCGAGGTCAAATATGATTCAAAAGAATTGAGCACGTTTGAAATCCAAGGAATTGAATGAATTTAGAATTCAAGTAGAACACAGGAAAATAAACGACGAGGAGAAAAAGGAAAAGGGCAGTTAGTTGTGACACGGTCAAATTTTAATATTTTATGAAATTTCCAATTTATACTATTTTGAATTGCGATATGAAATTTTTGTCTGTTGGAAAGGAGAGAAAGCGGAGAAAAATATTAGCATTTGGTTAGTGACAATTTAAATTTTTTTAATTTTAATTAGGGTAAATTTTGAGATGTGACAAATTATAATTTAGATATTATAATTTAAATTATAATTTGTACTTATCTGTTTGACAATTCAGCTTGTTTCCAATTTGACAGGGGCAGTGGGTCTTTTAAAAACTATAATCTCAAATAAGCACCTAATAACTAGCTTATTGAATTATAATAATTCAAGCTTGAGATTAAAACAATATGATAAATAAGCTGTCCTATTTGTTTATCTCTATAGATTATAATCTGTAGAATATATAATCTAGTAAATTATAATCTCAAACAAAGAAAACCTTAGTTGAGTGTTGGCTTATACTTTCTCTGTTTTTTAATTGATGTCGTTGTTCACTTTTAAATTTAACTTTGATTATTCGTTTTATTCAAAAAATTTTGATAAATTTTATATATTTTGATATAATTTAATTTATCATTAGAGTTATTTGAATCATAACTTAAAATTTTACATATTTTAAATCAACGGCGACGTCAATTTAAAAACAGAGGGATTACTGATGCATGAAATGTCGTCAGTGTGTGATGTTCTTGTGTTGTATTGTTGGTTCGGTGAAGCTTCATCCTATCTCTTTGTTGTGAGCCTGTGTCTTCCCTTTAGATCATCCCTGGTTGCTCTACCTCTTGTGGGCACGGGTTGCTCTCAGTATCTCTGCCTTGATGGTTCTTTACTCATTGATTGAGTTACTTCATCATATGTTAGATTGCGAGAACATGATCTCTTCTCTTAAATCACCCCGCTCTCCTTCCGACCGATAGTCCTTCCTCCTTTGAGGCTTCTTTTCCTCAAAGGCGTTGAAGGGCTCTCGCCTGGACCCTGAATGCCCCCACTAAGGTGATGCAAATTACGACCATCTATGTAATGGTTGTATGGTTTTGAAGATCATTAAGTAGCTTCGTTTAGAGATGGTTTATGCTGGCAATTGACAATTGTAGCTGGTATGTGTTGTATTCTTCTGTCTTCTTGTTGTTCCTGGCTTTGTTATTTGTGTGTTGGGTTTTGTTGTCTTCTTCCCTTCTCCTCTGTACTCATGTAAAAACATGTGACTCTCCATGTATGCACATTTGAAAAAAAAAAAGAAAAGATGGTATGCTCTCCCCCCAAATTTCAAAAAATAAAAAATCTTAACACAGCGCTTTGCAAACTGTTGAGGGAAAACAATGAATAGCAATATGGCTACTACGTGGTTCCAACTAATCCAAGTTTTACTTCATGAGCCGGAGCTTGAGCAGGACATGATCCGCACGACCATGCATGCTTGCCACCCACACACAACTGCAACATTCTCTGGTACAAGCTAGCTTGCGACTTTGGAAGCGTAGACATGATGTGGTGTTCCGCTCCCGACCCCGCGCCATCCTCGCGTATTCGCCGGGTGCGGAGAAGACGCAGAACTTTGGCCTTGCATATTGACCTGTCGTACCTTCCGGACCTTCGGCGCATGCATGCAACTCCCTGCAATAGTCGTGAAGAAACGCTAGTGGTGAATGGCTGCTGCTTAATGATCCTCATCCTTCTATAGTGCGACAAATGAGCATGTCACCATCTGGTGAATATCCAGTCGGAGGATCTTCTCTGATTGCTACGCGGCAAGTTGCTAGCTAGCTCTAACAACGATTATAACGAAAGGCATGGAATGGATAAAAATGAGAGCCAGTAGCTGCACCTGAGGTGATCGAGTGACCAAGCTCCAAAGTCCAACCAAACTCCTCACCTGCACAAACATTTCCACGGTTCCCTTTTCGAAGGTTCAAAAAAGGGGCGTGCTCTTATGCTCATGCATGGTCCAACGTACGGAGAAAAAAATATCGGGTCAACGGACGCTCGCCGAAAGTAAGAGGAAAGGGCCTGTTTTCCTGCCAAGAACGATGAAAAATGAAGCAGGTTCCGTTTAAAAAATGTTTAAGATTTGCTCGTGCGTTTAAGGATCAATCATGTCAAAAAGGCACAACAGTTTGCTCTCAGATTCAACGCACGTCTCCTCCTCCCCAACCCACCCAAAAGTCCGTCTCACTTTCAAACACGCCAACGTGTGCAATCGTATTTAAACGGTATTGGACCCGTTCAATTAAGTTGAAGCATAGGGTTGAATATATAGTCTGGCAGGCTGATTCTCCAAGGTTCATATATATACTACATCAGATATCCATCTGCACAAGCAAGGTACCATCCATCGATCCGTGCTCAAATACTTGGTCCACAAAGCAGTACTGCTACACTCGAAATCACGGATACTAGTAGTATCTACCGTATCGATGAATTCGTGCATTGCGACCAAGCATGTGATCAGAAAGATTGGAGGGACCGAATTCGGTTTTGTGAAAAGGCCAAAACTGTGATCTTCAGGTGCTGGGATTTGAATAAGCAGAGACCATTGACTGGGTGCACCCCAGCCCCAGGTGTCTCACTAGCTAGACGGGCTAGCTGCAAGTTTGGGTGCTAATTTGGTCCACCGCGCGACTTGTTAATCCTAGCTAACACGAATCCTAGCTAGCAAAGCAATTTAAACGAAAGGAATCCAGATTCCGAACGAAAGGGCGATATTCATTCCTGTCAGATCAAGCTACGTACAGAGATCCCGTTTCCGGCTTAATTAATCCGTGTTTTGCCCGTCATGATCGCCTGATTATTCTTACTTAAGCACCCGGTTCTTCCGTAGATCTAGTATATTGCCATAGGCACCAAAGGCCAGCTTTCTAGCAACCTGTCGCGGTGCCATTCGTAACTCGACACCACGGACAAAGATGAATTCTAGACGAATGCCACAAAGTTTAAAAATTCGGAGAATTTCTGTGAGGATGAACTACTTTGGTTTGAGGAGTCTTGAGAAGACGAAGAGCTCTGGTCGCAAGCAACGAACAAAACAGCGGTAAAAAGGCTTAGTTGATGATTACAGGCACCTAACCTAACCCCTGTCATTAGCGCGTAGAGTATGCCTCGAAACTAACGACGGCATGATTAGCACGCCGTTTCGTGCTGCACGCATCGCAAACGCACGGTCGACGGTCGAGATGGCGGTCTGCTGGCCAGGTGTTGGGCGCACGAATCTCGGCGCGCGGCCGGGCACGTATATAACCGAAGCAAGAGGAGGCAGCGTGTTGTGGAGAGTCATCAGCAGAGATCGAGCTCGCTAGGCCGAGTTGCGCGTGCTCGTTCGGTCGGTCGTCGGGGTGGATGCTGCGGCTGGTGGCCCCGCGCGCCAGTCGGCCATGTACAAAGACAAAGACGTGGTGCTGATCGTGGGGTCCGTGGCGGCGCTGGTGGCGATCTCGGCGGCCACGTTCCTCTGCTCGCTCCGGCGGCGGTCGGCGTCGCAGCGGAGCGACGCGCGCGGCCACGAGGACGTGGAGCTCGGCCGCGGGGTCGACGAGGCCGTCCTGGCCGCTTACCCGACGATGGTGTTCTCGCCGTCGCCACCTCAGCACGTCGACGACGGCGAGAAGACGGAGGACGAGGAGTCCGCGGGAAGGACGACCCCTCCGGCGGGCGACACGGCGGCGCGGTGCGCCGTCTGCCAGGCGGACTACGCGGACGGCGACGAGCTAAGGCTGCTCCCCGAGTGCCAGCACGCGTTCCACCGCCGCTGCGTCGACCAGTGGCTGCGCCGGCGCGCCACATGCCCGGTCTGCCGGGCCTCGCCGCCGGCGAGCTAGCCAGGAGTTTCTGACGGACGGAGCGGTGTTCGTCCGTCCGAGACGAGCGGCGCGCGACGGCGAGACTTGTCAAACTTTCTTGGCTGCCCTTTCTTGTATGTTTCCCTTCCTCCCTATGTTAAGGTTAGATAGAAGAAGGGACCACTCATGCTCGGCAATGTCGTCTCTTCTTGTAGAGTAAATTTATTTATTTATTTATTTATTTTGAAAAGGATTGCCTTGACTGTTGTACATTCATTTATAGCTTTGTTTGTTTTATGTACTTAGAGTGTAGATCATCATCATCTTACTTGGGTTCGAACCAAATGCTTCATCTTTTTATCCTCGGCTCTTTTTTCGCCTTTTTTGAGACGCATACAATTGTTCTTTTCCTTTAGAGAAAGATTGTAGTTAAAGAAAATATGAAGTAGATATGTGCGTAGACAAGTACTTGATTTAGGCATTTTTGCTCTTTTCCTTTAGAGAAAGATGATGTAGCAATAGGATTAATTTTCTTTTAATCACGTTCAAAACGTTTGGTCACTGTTTTATTCTTTTTTATACGGCAGACGTGAGAGTTGCACAGTTGTACTAATGAGATGTAGCTTTGAAGCAAAATCCGGTACTTAGTCACCATTATCTTAAGAAAAAGAGAGAAATAAGGGTTGTTCTCCCTTGGCAAATGGCCAAGGTCGTCCCAATGGCGGAGCCATACGTAGAACACAGGAGTCAATTAGCCAAAGTACTAAAAGCTAATCAATATTCTAGGGCTCTTAGGATATTTGATTTGAATTTTGAAAGCAATAAAAAATAAAGTTTCTTGGAAATTGTGCTTTAGACATATACTTCTAGTTCACTTGTATTCAAATGCTATGTTTTTTAAAAAATTTATGTGAACCAAATGGAGGCCACAGCCCGCCCCGGTTACGCTGGCTGCGGCCGCCGGTGCAAGGTCCTGTAGTTGTTACAACTGAAGAGCCAGATTAAGGGGCAAGTTTCTTTTAATATACTGTTATTCGAACGATTAAACATAGGGAGCTATCTAGTAAGCTACTAAATAGTGGACCAATACCAAAAATGTGGGCTGGTACCAAAAATGTGGTTCGATACTAATTTTTAAAAATCAACAGCTGAGATTAATAGAAGAAGTGAAGTTACTTTCGGTACCTCTCAATCACTTAGAACATCTCTTATAAAATAAACATAATTTATGCAAATAGTCATCCTGTCTATCGTTGACATCGACACGGATGAAAGCTTGTACATATTGTATGTCAATTGTCATGCCTGGTAGGCATGTACTTAGTATATCCTCTTTGTTTTTAAATTGATGTTATCGTTAACTTTAACTTTAATTTTGACTATTTGTCTTATTCAAAAAATTAGTTCAAATGTAAAAAATTTTAAGTTGCAATTAAAATATCTCTAATAATAAATCAAATTATAACAAAATATATAATATTTATTAACAATTTTTGAATAAGACATACGATCAAAATTAAAATTAAAAGTCAATGACGATAACCATTAAAAACGGAGGAAATACATATGATACCACTGTTCGAAGCTCAAACGATTAGTATTTGTGAATACAAACACATAGCCTATGATTCAACTATTGATAAACTATATATCTGGGTTCATATGCGCTTGAAAAGTCGGAGCTTTCATAATTTTATTCATATCGGTCTTGGTCGTCGTCAGCTGGTTGCAGTCTTCGTCGTCTCTCGTGCAACTACAGCCACACAAGCAAGAGATGTCACGACGAGTCGTCTGCTCACACTGGAGTTTGGACAACACTAATCCTGCTGCATTGCATGGTCGTTTTCAGATTAGGAAGAACGGCCTTCTCATCTCATTCATTCAGTATATAATTCTTGGCGGGTTACTCCAACTAGCTAGCCTGAAGACTGACTGGTCGACGCGCGCAAATGAAAACCAGCTAGCTAGCTGCAGAGCAGCGGGGATCGAT
This sequence comes from Zoysia pacifica, assembly GCA_001602315.1. Classification (NCBI taxonomy): domain Eukaryota; kingdom Viridiplantae; phylum Streptophyta; class Magnoliopsida; order Poales; family Poaceae; genus Zoysia; species Zoysia pacifica. The sequence continues at coordinate 34,137 of BCLH01001761.1, read as the reverse complement.
CATTCATCAAGCTCGCCGTCAGCCTCAGCAAGCTAGCTGCGCGCGGCGCCGTACGTACACATGGTAGAGCTGGAGGTCACCTTTGCCGTACTCAGCCTCCTGCTCGTCGTCACCATGGCTTACCTCCTCCGCATGTGCTCCCGCGGCGCCGCGCCCACCGTGTCGGCGGCGCCGCCGGCCGAGGATGCGGAGGACCCGGACGTCGAGGCGCCGGAGGGGCTCGACGAGGCCGTGCTCAAGGAGCTTCCGAAAGTGGTCTACGGCGATGAGGCGGCGCCGACGAGGGATCCGAAGACGGCGGCGGCGTGCTGCGCGGTGTGCCTGGGTGAGTACGCCGCCGGGGACGTGCTCCGGGTGCTGCCCGAGTGCGCGCACGCGTTCCACCTGCAGTGCGTCGACCAGTGGCTCCGCCGGCACCCGACGTGCCCCGTCTGCCGCTCCACGCCGGTGCCTGGCCCCGTAATCAAGACGCCGCTCGCCGGCGCTGAGCAACGCGAGCCCTGATTACTAGTACTACTCAGGGAATTCATCGCGGTTGTCAATTGTAAAGTATAAACATTTTCTTTTTGCGAGGAAAATTAGTAAGATCATTTGTTGTTTAAGAAACGATTTTTTTGAAAGAAAATGCGTGGTGAACGTGAACCTGGGCTCGGCAGGCTCTGCGTTGCCAGTATGATCTTCATTCTGAAACGTGAGCATTTGTATGACAATCCGGTCTCTGTCTTCGCCGGCGTGGAGCTACGACGCCCCGCCGTTGCCGTGTTGACGACGACGGCGGCCATCGACTGAGCGGGAGAACTCCAGTTCCGGCGGTGAGTTTTCATCCTCTAATAATCCAGTAAGGTTATCTAGAGGGCTCTTGCGTGGAAACGCATGCTTATAGTATACGAGTATTAGAGAAGTCACTTCACCAAATCACTGTCACCCAGTTGCTTGCTCCGAGCCAGTTTGACCTGGCATGTCCCAGCTGCCATGCCGCCCATCCACACAAGTCACAAGCGACCGCCGATCAGCGTCGGTGAGCTCTACCATACCACGTTCACACGCAATGAAACTCCACTCCAGCCTCGCAGCTCACTCGCTGGCACCCAGTGATGATGGAGCTGGAGTGCTGGACGTCGCCTTCGCCACCATCAGCAAGCCGGCCGTGGTCACCGTGGCCTTTCTGCTCCGCGCGTCATCACCAGGAACGAGCTCGGTAGCCATGCACGCGGCCGAGAAAGGTATGGTGTCGGTGGACGTCGAGACGGGGTTGGACGAGGCTACCGCTACTGATGCTGCCGGAACTGGGCGGCGCCGTGCTCTGCGGTCTGCCTGGGCGAGTACGCGGGTCGAAACGTGCCCCGCGTTCTGCCCGAGTGCGCGTACGCCTTCCAGCAGAGCTGTGCGTCGATCGGTGGCTGTGGCGCCCGACGTGGCCCTTCTGTCGCTCGACGCCGGTGCCGAGACCTGGCTTGACGCTCCTAGCTGCGCCCACACAATCCTGATGAAGTGTTAATTCCCGGGAACTCCAGAGTGCACTCCTTCCATTTCAAAATTATTGTTGCCCAACGGCAACAATTTTAAAACGGAGTACATTGTTAAGATGAAACATCGCACAACGTAATGGATACAAGAGCAAGTGCAAAAGATAAACCCATCCAAATTTGCACCAGTCAGCGACCACAAATTCAGCAGACTTGTTCCAACTGGTGGATGGGCATCCACATTCCACCAACTTTATTTTCCACACAAACAACTTGTTATGCAGGTTTCACAATACACATCACAGGTACACACAGAAAGGGGTATACATGTCCTAACATTAACATGCTTACAAAGTTAAGACGCAAAGAAGAAGATGTTGGATACATGTACGATATGCCAACAATGGCGGAGGCGATCCCCCAGAAGTGGGGACAGCAACCATACAAATAACTAATGTAGAGCCTACTTACCAGCAGTCACCCAGCAGCGTCAGACTGACTAATTAACATGATTACCGGTCAATTTGACTGATTACAATGCAAATGCAATTTTCCTAAGAGATGCAAAGCGCTGTATGGGTTCAGGCTCTCATTAAACTTCAGGTGCACTTCACTGCAGGGGAGCCTGGTGGAAGCTGTCCATTGTTGACCGCGTTTGCCTGGCTCTCTGGATTGGCACCTTTGTCGGCAGAGTCCTCTACTTGAGCAGTGCCTGATTTGGCTTCAGGCGCTGGAGCAGCAGCTTCTTGTTTGTTTTCAGATGATGGAGGTGCTGCATCTGATTTGGCTTCAGATGCTGGAGCAGCAAGAGGCTCGGTGGCAGCAGGGACCGAGTTTTCAGTTGTGTTGCTTGCTGGAGGAGCAGTCTCAGACTCAGCTGGTTTATCCTCGTCTTTCTTCTCCTCCAGTGGTGCAGGAGGAGCTACATCAGGTTCAGCTGGTTTCTCATTTTCCTTGTAATCTTCTGCTGGTGCTGGGGCAAGATCATCAGCCTTTTCTGCATCTTCAGTAGGAGCATCCTTTGCCTCTTCAGCAGGCTTCATCTCCACATCAGTAGGAGCCTCTTTGGCATCCTCACCAGTTTCAAAATCTTTGGCTTCTTCAGTTTCAGGTGCCTCCTTTTTCTCCTGCTTTCCCTTTCTGCCACTTGAGTTCCTGCTGCGTTTTGGAATCTTTTCACCTTCTGGACTATCAAAAACCTTGACCTTCTCGCTAATTCGAGCAGATCGCCTTGGAGTATCACCTGTTTACAATGGATTTATATGGAGCAACAGCACTTCTAAAATAGCCAAAATTTGTACTAGAACCAGGGATTTTTTCAAGAAACAATTAGTCACAGAAATCTACCAGTTCCCCAATCAAACTCAGAAGATGTAGGGCCTCCAGGGTGCGCCTTCAGATACTGACTTAGTTGCCTCTTGTTCTTAATTTCTTCTCCGGTTGGTGAAACAAAAACAATCTCAAATCTCCCCGCTCGCTGGGGAGTAAACTGTAAAAGTTACAAAGAAAGAATATTAGTTCATGAAATGAAATGCATGTGAATAATGAAAAATACAGGCATATTTACAGCACTTGGTCACTCCTGAAGGACAAGAAAAAATTTTCTCTGTCGTATCATAAAACAAAAGCACACATCCAATGTTTGTTTGTTCATCAATCATCCATGCCATATGTAAATATTTGCATGCCACTACTGATAAAATTACTCTGTGTCACCAGAACATCACTAAAACGAACCCTCATGTATAGTCACTAAGACAACTGAGGTCTGAGGAACTGTAGCACTGTTAAAATTTGAAACAAAAGAGCAACTAAAACAAAAGGGATAGAATTCTTTGAGACAATAGAATGTAAATTTGGTAACTACTGGTTAAATTACATGAGCTACCAATGAGGAGATATTAGAACCTTCTCTTTCTATAACTGACTTGACTTGGCCATTGTAATACTACCTCCATATATTTATTGATGTACTAAGTGCTTATCTTCCTCTCACATTAAATAGAGTGGAAGCATGCTTGCTGCAAGCAAGTTGTGATTACTATTATCACAGGTATAACGAAAACCTTTTTAAAAATTAGAGTGGCAGAATATAAAAAATCTCAAAAGAGCCATCTCATAGTTAGTGATCCTAAGAAGAGAAACACAAGTCACTATTGTTGCATTACATTCAAAAGTAATGAAACTTAGTAAACAATAATAAGGAAAAGTGCTCAAATTCATAATTAGCCAGACACCCATTTCACTGAACATCACCCAGCTATGGCAAAGGGAAAATTTCAAGCCATTCTTTTTTTACATCTACACCCTTCATATTAAGAACTAAGATTGCTCCATGAACCCCAAACCAGTAAGATCTTTATTAATAAGGTCACCATAGATAGATTTTATGTGTTTACAAATGAGAGTTTAGGCATAGCCCTGCAGAGATCATAAGCAACAGAATTAATTGCTTAACTTTGCACAATAAAGATACAGAATTCAAAAGCCAAAAACAGTTATTTCACAAAATCAATAGCAGTGCTTCTTCATTGAAGAGGAGTCAAGCCAATAAAAAAAAATGCCAAATGAAACTTCAAAGAAGGGTAACTAAGCAATAAAATGCAAATTTGAAGTCAGATTCACATATGCAGAAATAATATATCTTTAGACCGACTATACATTCTAAGACGAAATGAAACATATAGAGAATAATCCTTGACACATGATCAATGTATCTTTTGTTGCTACAAACTATTTTGGCTCTTTTGACCCAAAGAAGCAATCTTATGCTGCAGCCGAAAAGAGCCAATCTAGCTACTAGTTTAGCAACAATGCCACATGTTCAGTTGCTATCACGCTATACGGACAATAGTTAACTTTGCTGCTACAAACTATTTTGGCTCTTTTTGACCCAAAGAAGCAATCTTATGCTGCAGCTGAAAAGAGCCAATCTAGCTACTAGTTTAGCAACTATGCCACACGTTCAGTTGCTATCATGCTACATGGGAAATAGTTAATAGCCTTGAAAATCACCAAAAAAAACCAACAGTTAAATAACTTGCATGTCACGCTAATCAATCAATTAATGCAGATAACGTAAGGAAATACAAATTAAATACTCACTTCAAAAGCAACCATTTCCAGCTAACTTCACGAATATTCAAAAGCAGCTTTACACAGCTATAACTAGAAAGAACAGCTAGACGACAAGCTAGAAGCTACATCAACTCCCTGAGCTACTTGATGCTTCCTTTCAATATAAAAGCGAGATACTACAACAATCAGTAACATAAAAAGCACGATAACTGACAACGACGCAAGCCTCCATGAGCAATTTATTATGCATCATTATTGTCCCTGAAATAGGAACCAATCATGTTATACTACAGGACAAAGCAATCCTTAGCAGCACGCTTTCGTTATCCATTTGAAAACCTAAAATTCAAGGCACCATAAATACATCCGATAAAGAAATAGTAGCTGCAAAACTCGAGCTAAAACACCAGGATAGTACCCATGAGGTACTAGAAATCTGTGCACTCCATGAGGTACTAGAAATAATACACGCAAAGCCCCCAAAGCAAATCTATGCAGAAAAGTTTAAGCGCTCCAAACGCAATATCTCATAACAATACACTGTTACATTACAGTGTATATTTATTTCATGCATGACTCAGCTCCTCTATGGTATCTTATTGGCAAAACATGAACCAAAATATAATCAGATTACTAGCATAAAACATGGAACAACTGAAATCGAACTAAAAATGGATTGGCTAAGACCCTACCGCTATTCACCAGTAAGCATGTCAGCCACCACTAAACCATTTCCCATCCAAGCTAGCCCATTCAAAAACATGACATCCACCTACCTAATGGAACAGAAACATCCCTACCAAAATTGGGAACATTGCCAGGGTGATACCTAGCATTGCCAAACCCTGGAATACCCAACTTCTCACTGCAATCACCCACATCTGACATGATTCTCCAAGCAGGAAATCAGGAAGAGCTACCTATGGCGTGAAGAACCCTCTATTCATAGTAAACATCTTATGCAAAAGAACAGCATCACCCTATGCAAGATTGGGAACATTGCCAGGCCATCATTGTCTAATCCTGGAATAGCCTAATTCTCACTGCGATCATAGTGCTATGAGCAAATACAGTGGTTCGAGCATAGGAATAGGTAAGCTAAAACCCTATTACCCCGAAACTTCCACAGATCCAAGACTCAGAAAATTCACCATTTTGGCTTCAACATAGTGGTAGGGTAGCAGATTGGATTCACGGTGAAATCACAATCATTTACTAACCAAGCAACAACAAAAAAAAACAGTGAAATCTCTAAACCTACCATCAAATAATCCACACATTGAATTAGGCATTAGTGCGCTAAAACCCTAACCCCTAACTGCTACAGCACCAAGCCACCGAAAATTCCCCATTTCAGCTTCACAACAATCACCGATGCAGCCTGATTCTCACTGCAATCACCAACACAGGACGCAATTCTCAAACCAGTACGCGCTACAAATGGAGTGAGCCAGTCTCTAACCCTAGCACACATCTAAAAAAAAGCACGCTTCGCTGAGCTCAGGACACGGCCGCTCCCAGCTGCAATCGAGCTCCAGAACCCTTACGAGCTCCAATCTCAATCTGAATCTCTCGGGGGTTCGCCGAACCTCGCAAACCCTAGAATTCCCTAACCTCACGGACTCCCAACCAGCAAAAACCTAACTCCGAAACCCTAGAGTCCTTGGCCCGAAATTCGCCAGAATTTCGCAGCCTCCACACCCCCACCCACTCGAATTCCACCCCCACGTCTCCGAATTCCACCCCCTACGTCCCCGAATTCCACGCAGTCGAAGCGTAACCGAGCGAGACCAATCTGAAACGAAGCGACGCAAAGCAGGCGAGCCAACGCCAACGGGTGAAGCATCTCTCCCCCACCCACCTTCTTGGTCCACCCCTCGGGCGCGGGCATCTCGACGGACACCACCTCCTCCGTCGCCTGCTGCTGCTGCTGCTCGCCGGCCGTCGCCATGGATGGTTCGAAGCGTTCTCACTCACGAGCTCCCCGCTCTCGCCGTTTGGAAGGAAGCAGGGCTGCAGGAGCGTGAACAGGACGACGCCCGCTTGGGGACTGCGATTTTTTTTATTTCTTTCCGGGCTGGGAACGGGAAGGGGACAAGTGAAAAAATGACGGTTCCTTTTTTTTTTGGTAGGCCGTGAGGTGGACGCACCACACCGCCTCGCACGGGATAAGAAAGATTTTCTACGTCACTGATCTGTGGGGCCAGGTTCGTTTAACAGAGGTGGGACCTTGATGGCGGTGAAGAAGTACTAGGAACTTTGGTCTCTGTTGAGCCCGAAGGTGTACGTGAACCAGGTGCAGGAGCCACCAAACGGCGGGGCTGATATCGGCGGCGAACCGGGTTGCACTCGTGCCCGTTCGAAGTCCGTCGCGGTCGTGACGGGTCCATGGCGCGCGGGCCCGTTGGTGGTCTACCCCACACGTCATCCGGGTGGCAGACGTACTACCACGTGCGTCAAGCTTCAGCGCGGCGTCAGAGGACGGCGCGGGCGCCACGTGGCAACCTCGGCGACGTAGTAGGGGAGAAGGCTGGTTTGGGCCGAGATGGGCTGTACTAATGGATATAGGCCGATTTCTGATCGTATGCTTGAAGGCGGTTAAATTGGCCCTCTGTAGTGGACAACACACGGTGCTTGTTTATACCATCAGGTACTCAGGTTGAGCGCAGCTCTTTTTTTGGATGCGTTTCTTCGCCAAATGTGGTCATTACCTGTTTCTGCAAAAATCTTTCATGGCTTTTGATGGAACTCGATGTTTTGAACGAAAAATGTAAGTATCAAGAGCAGCAGGCCACTGGCAATCATTCTGTCAATTCTTATATTGCAAAGGAGGTCTTCAATTTTTTTTTAAAAAAAAAAAACTCTCAATTCTATCAATCATTCTGTCAATACTTTTCCAGCTACACTATTTGGTAAAGCTCGATCAACTCTCTGCCCGTGTGGTATGAATTGAACTTGCACAAGTCATAGTTGACGGGGAAGAGACGTGGTGTCAACTCGATCACACCGGCAATAAACTACTACTACAGCAGAAAGACCAGAAGAAAAAAAATAAATGAAGAACTGTATTCCATGTCAAAGCCAAGGATCCTCTTACATTGCTGAGCGCTAGGCCAGATCCAAATGGAACCTTTGACTCGTGGTCAGCCACGAAACAAACATGAACCTTTCGAGATTGTTTATCTGCAGTGGCAGCTCACCGGTCGCGCTCACAAGAAACATTTGCTTGTGGTGGATCGGCGCCGGAAAAGTTGGGGCCGACGACACTGGGATGTGATGTTCTTCAATACATATCTTTTCATTGATCGAGACGTAGAACTGATTGTTATCCAAGGATTTTGTTTGGTTCAGACAATTCGGCTTTAGCTGTATTGAACGTTAAATCCTGTTTAGTTCCAAGAAAAAGTTCAAAAGTGGGATCACTCAAGAACGTTAAATCCTGTTTAGTCTTTACAAAATGAATGAAAGCACCTGAAGCCAGGAAGGATTGAGAAAAAAAAAAAAGACAAGCGCACACTCAAGACAGTTATGCTATACTAGCCAATTAGAGTAACAACAAACGGAGAAGGCCAATCTTCGATCTGGTCCACTTCACAATTCGCTCTGGAAAAAAAAAAAAACTGATTCTCTATATGCTACGTTAAACTAAGCAGCCAGTGACCTAGGTACCAACTGCATGTAACTCTAACTGGACTTTCTTCTCTTCTCAAATGAAAGAGCAGTGCTCCTGCTCGGTATATAAAAATTAAAACCAAAACAACTAGTTCTCAGCAGCAATGGCCACCTATACAACGGCAACCACCGGGGTCACACAGACCTCCGTGGATGGTGGATGGGCTACGGCAACATCCATGCAAGGTTGATCGGTTACGGCATCCTCCATGACAGGCGGTGTCGGATGCTCAGGCCAGCAAAACACAAAGGGAGCTTCAGGTCCAGGGAACAGAGTAGGCTCCAAGATTTCCACAGGACATGGTTCCGTGAAATGGAACTCGATCTGGAGGCGGTGGTGCAGCGGGGTCGATGCCACGAGACCCTTCTTGATGTCAGCCTGCAGCCCCCGGATCGGGATGGCGGCCAAGAAGCTCTTGATGTACTCCTTGCACGCGTCCTTGCCCCGCACCACGAGCTCGCAGTCCTTGTTGCCGGTTCCACTGTCCTGATCGGTTGAGGAGGTCTCCGAAGAACCCTTGGACCGTTCGCTCGAATCAGGACTGCTGTCTTCCTTTTCGGCAGGTAGTTTATGAATCGTGGTTTGGTCGTCGAATTTCAAAATGTACGCCTGGTTGCAGCCTTCGGACAGTCTCTCACCGAGTGTGTCGATGATGTAATAAGAGTTGGCTTCGACCTTGAGGACGAAAAAGTGGTCGTTCCAACTGACAATGTATAGAGTAGGTTTCTCGGTGGAGGATTCCGCTGCTCGGCTTATCTCATCCCATATGCCGTCAAAAGACATAGCGCCATCAAGGAAGTCGAATCCGCTTGCATCCTCGGTATCTTCAGGATGGAAGAATCCAATGAATGACTTGCTGGGAGTAACTGTGAGTGGACGGATTTTTGCATCCAACACTGTTTCGAGATCAAAGTGCTTGTCCGGAAAGCGCTCTCTGTAGGTCTCATTCTCGCAGAGTTTCCTCCATTCTAGAGAGCCTTCTCGGATGAGGCTGTCAAACTGTGATCTGATCGGCATCAGATTCGGGTTTGCTTGGAACCAGTCAGCAATGACAGCCACGAGTGCTGTGCAAGCACTCTCTCCAGCAGCTCGTTCACTTCTCTGGTCTATTGATGCAAAGAACACCTGGGTAGAAAGCTTCAAGTGGCCATCACGACTGAATATTTCTTTCGACTCCCATTTCCCCACAACAAAATCATCATCACCAAACATGGACGCCATGCTGTTAGTTGAGCCATTTAATCCCTACAAAATGAGATGATAATATGCCGTCAACAAAAATGCTAGTAGTAAAAAAAAATAAAAATTCAAAAACCTCCTCAGCGAATGAGAAAATATGCACCTCTGAAACAGAAGGGATCAACAGTCGCCTATCATAGTCAATATCATCACCTCCTTCTCCATATTGCTTCAACAAAGGCTCCCCTTTGGCCTTTGGCAATTTTATCTTTCTCCATCTAGATGGAAATATACTCTTCTTTCGCCGGACAGGTATGGAAACATGCTCATCTGCAATTGAGGATGGCACTTGCTCTACATGATAACTGCCATCAGAACTTCGATGACTGTAATGCACCCAACCTTCATCATCTCCATCAATACTAGGTGCAGAATGTAAGGCACCAAAATTCATGGTGTGCAGCGAGCTATAGCTAAAAGACTTCCTGACTGTTGAACCCCCTAAGTCATCGTCTTGGTCGCTCTCATCCAGATAATCATCAAGAGAGTCAGTATCACAAGAAAATTCTGTACCATCACTATGAACGTAGTACTTCTCACTGCCGTCATAGGCCTGGGTAGTCTTTCTGAACCTCCGTGTTGACATGAGATCTCTTAGGATTTTCAGATTTCTCAGCCCTACTTTAACGAGAGAACTGTCATCTTTTGTAGAAGAAACAGAGTCACCAGAAGACGATGACATTGGGGAAACAACAACAGATCGTTGTGAAGCTTCAGGTGATTGTTGAGGAATTCTTACTTCCACCAGGCTCAAAGTTAGCTGAAAAGAGAGAAGAAACACAATGCATTACAATCTGCAAGAATGAGAAATTATCGATGTTTGAGAAGAACATGTAACTGATTTATAACTTTTTTATAAACACATACATGTAAAGATGGGGCCGGCTCTGTGGCACCACTGGTCACCGACAATGGAAGGATTATCTCGATCACATCTTCAGTAGCAGATGTGTACTCTGCTAGGTTGAGTGAAGTGGTTCCCAGAATAAGTTTGCTCTTTGAAATTTTATTTAATTCCTGCAGCAACAAGGAAAAGTCAATTATAGACCAAAATAAAGAGTAAAAGTTATTAATCCAAATAAACCAACAAACGAAATATGACATTGGGTGACACCAGTTAAGCTTCTCTGATCCTTTCATGTGACATTGGGTGACACAATGAACTGTCAGAGTAGAAAAGAACCTTTGAAGAAAAAGAGCAACCACCTTCCTTTACTTCTTCGCCCATCGTGGATGACATTCGTTTGCAGTTTTCCTTGCTTAACTCTGTTGCTTCCTAGATCTTTTGTTAGCTGTTTAGTCGGTGTGTAGTTGTGTTCATGCTAGTTTGCTTCTGTCAGCGTGAGGCTGGCTAGGTTGTTGTTTTGTGCGTTGCTTGTTTAGTCTTGTACTCAGATTTGTACTCTTTTTTGCCTCTACCTTAATGAATGGCAGCGCTTCTGCCTTTTTTTCAAAAAAAAAAAACATAAAATATTCAAAGAAAACAACAGGCATGGTGAATTCCGACAGCCTAGCTATTATTTGTTAGGCGCAACACTCGCATTGTGTTGGATGACACTCAGTGTTGGAGGCAACTATCTCCATGTTTCTTACTCACTACAATGCCATGACCAACCTAAAGGGTTGGGGATACATATATATATAGGCTTGATGGGCAGCCAAGCATATGCTAAGATGCTAGTCTAAGATGCTAAAGCATAAAGCTGAAAAGCTAGTCTAAGATCCTAAAGCATAAAGCTGAAAAGCTAGTCTAAAATGCTAAAGCGAAAAGCTGAAAAGCTAATCTAAGATGCTAAAGCGAAAAGCATAAAGCATAAAGCTGCACTAGACTTATTCCATCACTATTAACAAGAGAATATTTGGTCGGTTTGGCAGCTATCCCATAAATAGCTATGGTTCTAAAGTCTAAGCCGACAGTTCAGCTAAAATGCATTTCAGTTTTCTCATTAAGTTGCTAGAACATAAATATAGATTAGGAGGATAATTCCATACAGTGACTTCAACACTGAAGGGACCTATCAATGCAACCAGAGATGGAAATAAAACAGGCTACTTATTCATGATGTCAATTTTGGAAATCAGAGACTGAAATCGAGAACATTAATTTTGTGTTCCCCAATAAAGAGAGAGAGCATGAACCTCAAAAATAAATGGGATCCCAATATAAATAGCTAACAGGCACGATTTGTTAAGGACCCTTAAATAAAGATTAAAAAGCTCTAAGAATCAGTATGGTAACCTCGAAGTAATTTCCCCCTCTTCAAGACACAATCCAAATGCATTTAATAAATCACCGCTTGTTATCACTTTCTTTAGGTACCAACAAATAACCAATAACGCGGTCTGACTCTTTCAAAAGGAAGAGTCAAAACTTCCACCATCAATGTGAGCAACATGAAGGGCTAAAAAAATCCAACAAATGAATCAGTGCAATACCGGTCGCAAAATCAATCAATGTTTCAGACAACTCAATCATCAACCAAAGAATTTACTGAGTCAATGAAATCAAGAACGCGGCAAGAAGTTCGGAAAAAAATCACCTTTTTTCGCACGAGCAACAGCACAAACAAAGTAATGTGGTTCAATATGCATCAAGGAGGCGAAGATGCTCACCGTAACGACGGAGAAGGAGACGTCCCAGGGGTGGAACGCGGCGGCCTCGCGGTGCGACGTCCCCGTGAGCGTGGCGTCCCGCTCGAACTCCTCCTCCCACGCGACGGCGTTGGTTGCACCGTCTGGCTGGACGGCGACGCCGGCCACCATCACTTCCTTCCGCGTCTGATTCCGCGGCGGCCGCTGTGCGCGCCGCAGCGAGCTCAGCGGCGACACCTTCGGGCCTTTCCATGTCACCTCCACAAACATCTCAGGGCACCCCTCCGGCGAGCGTGGCGGCGGCGGCAGGCCCTCGGCCCGCCGAACCACCAGACGAACGCGGTAGTTCCGCGCCGGCGCCGGCGGCCGAGGCCACCTCATCATCCTCGCCCCCATTGCTGGCGGTCGAAGCACACGGCTGGCCGGCTCCTCTGTCGAGAAAGCCCACCGGCCAAGAACCTCCACCCCTGGATGGCTGGATCAATCTGGAGCCGAGAACTCACAGTCACAGGCTCCTCGCCGAGAACAATAGGTAGAATAGAGTCGATCTCCGCGGCTGAATCGGTCCTCGAATCTGGTGACGGTTGGATTTTGGCGGGGAATTCGGGGTTAGTTGCGAGGATTCGGTCTGGTCAGGTCGGGATTTGAGGAAGTGGTTGGTGATTGCGCCGGGAATATACGAGGCCACGACGAGCGAGCGAGCGAGAGAGAGAGAGAGAGAGATTAGCTGGTTTTTGTTAGTATTTTCTGCTGTTGGAGATATCGCGGGATGGGCCCACCAGCCGGCCTCGTACAAATATTGCTTTCAAATATATCTAGAAACTATTTACCTTTTTAAATATTATTATTAGTTAAAGTTGATATAATTGATTCTAATCAAATTTAAAAATACTTATATTTAGAGATGAAGGAAGTATATATATTTTGGATAACGCTGACGGCTGACTTTTTGCAATTTTTTACCGTTGTGATGGCAATCTTCGGTTTTGTGGCGATGCGTGCATTCCCGCCAAAAGGTCAACGCGCACGTACGGATTCCCTACGCGCACTGCCTCTGATAAAAAAGAGGCAAAGGATTTCCCAACAAGTAAAAATACTATTTTTTTTTTACGATTTGAAAATCCTTTCATTGTAACTTGATGCTTCTGAATATGATACATATGACCGGCTGGCTGGTTAACATGTGGATCGACTATGGAGTATCAAATTGTTGAAACTTAGTGACTGGATTCCTATATACGAGCCAATCGTTTCAATTTGGCCTAACAAATTAAAACTGAGCCCTCCTTTAAATTGAAGGAAAATTTCTATGTTTCTACTTTTTTTTGTAAAATTAAATTAATTTTTGTAAAATTTTCATAAAAATTCTGCATTTCAAAAGCCCTAATGCGTGACATCTCTTCTCTTATCTACGAGTATTAAAGCTCCGGTTACATAGGTGGGAGGGACATCAGGTTAATTAGCTGAAACAATTAGCACTAAGAACAGACCACCTAACTGATTACGACCATCTGGCCAGGACTCGCACATTGTGCGGCTCTTACTCTGAATGCACTGCTGGGTGTGCTCGGCAAATGATGCTGTCTTCCCTCGAGTCCTCGACTCAACCGATCCATCGGTGACCATAGTCTTGCCTTACTATGAATTGGTCGGTTGCTGTACTACTCCTAAGTTAATTTTGTATTATTTTAACAAAGGCTAGCTGAAGCCTAAGGTGGCGATTCATTCCAACTTCAAGTTATCAACATGATACATATAAGAATTAAGATTCTAGCCAGTGCCATACATGCACCTGAGTACAAACGAGAAACAAATGTCTTTGCACCTTGCTCATAATTATTACTGCCTCCGTCTTTAAATATAAATATTTTTGAATTTAAACAAAGTCAAACTTTTTTAACTTTGATTATTAATAATATAAAATTAATATTGTTTTATCATATATAGATTATTTTACTTAGATTCTTCATGAAATATATTAAAAATTATTTAAATTTATAAATATTATTAATTAAAGTTGATAGCGTTTTAGTTTGATCAAACTTAAAAATACTTAGAGGACAGAAAGAGTATCAATTACTGGCTCCTAATAAGCCATCCCACACCACACCCCTAATAGGGTATTAGGTACCTACTGCCATGGCACACCAGGTCATGTTAACAGCAGTAAACAGAGCCAGCCTTGGATACTTGCACCGGATAGCAGACTGCAGAAACTTGAGCGTACATTGCACAGCGTCTAAGAGGCACCTATACAACAACAACAAAAAGAAAGGACTACTAGGATACTGCAGTAGATCTGAGTGTACAAAAATACTAAACAAGGGAAAATTCTATTCAGAACGTACCTTTCTACTCAAGCAATCTTTAGCATTTTCAAGAGAGTGGAGGCACCAGTATGCAAGAACATTCTTGACTGATGATTATTTGTTAGTTGTTGAAGTCTCCCAGGAAAATTAATGCGATTTTGGAATGGAGACCCCTTGCCAGTGAAATTGCTCCTATAGCCACGGTGCTGCATTTCTGCTATTGCATAGAATGGATATACCCTGCACTTATACTTGGAAACTAATACTGATCTCCAATACGGGAAATAGCGTCTTCTTGTGTATGTTGGATCCCATCCCCTAGGTATTTTCTTTTTCACAGCCTGTCACAAAGTTCAATGAAAAGGATAGGCATTGCGAAAACCATATGCGTTCATATTTCAGCATGGTCAGAGCAGAGCACTTGATTTCAACAAGGAAGAGGATACGCAAAAGCTACTCATGAAATCATTTCTTGGTTACATGAGTGATGTTTACTGTATGTGTAGCTGTTTAGTAACATGCTTAAGCAAAAATGATGAGCAGCTAGCAGGTGAAACACCATTTTATAGTTGCCAATTCTGAGCTCATATTCTTGCTCCGCGTTGTCAGATTTAAAATGGCTCATGCCCATGCACAAGCTACGTGAGTCATACTAACAACAATCCACTTATATTTTCATTTTTGCTCAATCGTAAAAAGGTTAATCCATAGTTCCTGCACTACGCTTTGAATTGACCTGTCCTCTTTGAGTACCAATTTAGAAGTATTCTTTCTTGTTGCCCACACACCACCAAGCTATGGTCGTCGTCCGTCGCTCCACCAACGTGAGAAACGCGCTGACAGGTGGGCCCCAACATCCACCGACAAAAGCTTCGGTCTTGAGCTCCATTCGGCCACGGCTGCTCTGTCCGTCTGGACACCACTGCCGTCTCCATCGCCTACGCCTACGCCGCCGCTGCCGCTGCCTCAGCCCCGACACTGCCTCCGTCACATCGTGCTTAACGGGTCGTGTTGCACTGGCTCACGGGCTCAGGTGGCGGCCCATGGCCCAGCATGAAATTGGTTAATCATGCCGGGCCAACCCATTAGCACGATCGACTGACAACCCGTGGAGAATAATCCAATGTAAAATGTTGTAAAATATAGGGGGAGAGTGAGATTTGAATCAAGACCTCATAATTGAAACAAGCACCATACAATATTATTTGATTACAAGTAAACTGATTATATATTAAACTAATATTAATCATGTCGGGCCGTGCCGCCCGCTGGGTCGGGGTGGCAGCCCAAGTCCGGCACGCGCCTTATGCCGGGCCAGCGCGGGCGTGATTAACTCTAGACCGAGCTATATCTAGCTAGATCAGATTCTTTGTGCCTTAAACTGGCCTGTTAGGTACGGCCCATTTGGCTAACTCTTGTCCCGGCCATCAAGCCGAGTGGGCTGCGGGCCGTGGAGTTGCCGTCAACGGTGACGATGGAAAAGAAAGCAAGGAAGGTGGACCTCCTGCTTGCTCTGGTGTGTCGTCTCGTTTCTCCGGCCGGGCAGCCCAAAATGCCAGCAGGAGTACAATGGAGACGTCAATGGCGATGGCGATGTGACCCTGGGATGTGATTCCTCACAGGGACGGCAAAAGGGTAAAGCCAACTCTCCTTTCTCCCACCTCTCCTCTCTCTATCCAGAGCTCTGCCTCTTTGTGCTGTCACGCACGCGTGTGCCGCCACACACCGGCCAGCAGCTTCCAGAGCTCGATCGTCGCCTCGCTCGCTAAGTATAGCTCCTGCTTTCCGTACGGTGCGTTAAAATTTTATAACTTTTATCATTAATAATGTATAATTAATAAAATTTTATATACATTTGCTATTCATGTGAATAATAGCTATTTTTATTCATAGTCAATTAATTATATAACGATCAGCCAATTGATCAAAACCGACCGACGCATCTCCGTGTCTCGCGCCTGCGACCCGTGCCCATCAACCTATCAATTTTTTTATTAACTTATTTTCAGTAATTTTTTTTATGATCGCATCAGTAATTTTTCGACTCTATCAGTAATTTTCTCTTTGTTCAGTAATTTTTTTCGATTTTTTCAGTAATTTTTTTCTCTCAGTGCAAATAATGTCATTGCATTCAGTAATTTTTAGGTTTCGACGAGCTCACGGTGCAGCCGCCGCCGTCATCATCATCGGATAATCTTTTAGCTATGCGGGTTTGTACCTTCGAGTTTCTTTTCTCTGCTATCAAGCATAGAAAAACAGAGGAAGAGAAGTCGACGGTGAGGGCATGGGGTCTCACGTCTCACGTTGAGAATTTAGCGCGGCGGCGGTGAAGAGTGACAGTGAAGGCAACGCGAGCACCGTCGCAGTTGAAGCGTGTGGAGATGCTGAGGGCATCACGCAGACGAGTGGCAGCGGCAGGAGGGAGGCGCCGCCAGAGCGAGACGACGGAGAAGCGGCGCGGGATGGTGCGCGCTGGGTCATATATGAGACTGTTGTCGAAGACGCGTGATTGGGTCCGAGTAAAGTACTGAATGAAGAATAGTAATATTTTATTTTATCATATAAAAATTATATTTTATATTACAAATTATGTTATTTTTTAAATATATTTTTAGCAAAAGTTAAATTAGTTTAATTTTATCAAATTTAGAAATATTTATACGAAGTATTTTGTAACGGATGTGGTAGTAGTACTGTATGAAATTTATGGAGCCCGAGCCAGCAGTGCGTTGCAGAGCGCTCCAACGTGTCGACGTGACGCGTCACTGTTTCGTACTCGCACTTCTTCTACTCATGATACGTCAGCTTTCACCAGGTGCGTCGGCTCCACGTGTCTGATGGAACGAATCTCCTCTGCTGTTCATTAGCAGTAGGGCCCTAGTAGTAGACCTGACTGACTGTGCCTTGATTTGATCACCGAAAAATCAAATCAAACTGATTCGGTTTTTTTTCTTTTGACGTTGAGCTTACCTGTGAATGATCACCTTCTCGATCCCCTGATTTCTTCCTTGCTTTTTTTTTTTCCAAACCAAAAGCATTTTTTTTTCAAATTCATACTTGGGGCGTATTCGGGCGCGGGAGGTGGCCAAGTCCTCCTTGGGGGTTCCTTCCTCCCAGCAAATTTTCTGTTTCTGGCGCCGAGGACAGGGGAGTGATTACGAGTGTTTAGCGAGATTGCGTCGCGGAGTCCTTGTTCAGCATTGTCCATTCAGTAAAGTCTTTGACAGACGCAAGACATTTGTGTAAGATGTGCATGCCCCTCTCTCTCTCTCTCTCTCTCTCTGTACGTACTATGCATGTGAAACATTTATCTTGTCAACTGATCAATCAACCTCGGTCTCTTATAATTAATTTGAAATACAAACTTATTCAAGATAGCTAAAATGTGAGAAATAATCGATGGGAAACGGACCCGACGGCTCTCAAAGCAAGGCTGATCGAAGTGTTGGGGTGAGGGAGGGAGACCACATCTTTGCAACTGTATCGAGTTTCCTGCGTCAATTTGCAGCATCGGTCTGTCTCGGCCAAGTGAATGAAGAAAGGGGCGAGCGAGCGAGGCCTACCTGGGAGAGAAGCAGATCGAAAGGGACTTGAATCTACTCCTGCTACACCTTGTGGTGGTGCCCCAGCCACTGATGATCAGGTGAACGGATATGAAGAAGATCACGCAGCATATCTTAGATAGCTGACCATGCCCGAGAGATAGAGTTTTTTTTTAAAAAAAAATTTATGGAACAAAAGGCGGCATGGATGGACGGACCATGCCAGTATATCATCCTTAATCTCCATTTTTTACAACTCATGCAACCACTCCTAATTGAAACAGTAGAAGCGTTTCAAAATATAAGCATTTTTAGTTTAAGATAAGGTCAAAATCTTTTTTAATATAAAAATATAATTTTTATAAAAATTTATTTAATGATAAATCAAAAATATATATTTTTATATAATAAAATATTATTAATTATATATTATTAGTGGTTGATAAAGTTTGATTTTGGCTAAACTTAAAAATACTTCTATTTCATAACGTATGAAGTATACGCTATCTAGATCGAGTCTTACAATAACAGGAACCCCTGGTCACCAAAGTTATTTTAAGACCAGCAGTTAGTTAGTTACTCCAGTTCGTTAAGGTGGGTACTTATCTGTCCTTACAATATTTGACATATACTTCCAACACCCTAGTCAGTCATGCTTGAAATATGGCGGCAGTTTCAATATTACAAACAAATGAACAGCTCCAGCCGGAGCATACTGGAGCAGTAAATTCGAATTCTTTATCGAGCTTGGACGGGACCAGAGAGAGAGATCGATGGAATGGTAAGGGCAGCTGCTTGCAAATTTAGGGACTGCATGGACAGATTTTTGTGCAGGTGGACTAGTATTTATGAGTGCGATGTCTACCTGTTTTCGAAAGATAGGCGTGATAGGAGGGTATCTCCCACCCACTCATTGTTGCAATCATGCAATTTCATTTCTCCACTAGATCTTGAGCCATAGCAACAAATAAAAAAGAAAACCTCTCTCTCTCTCTCTCTCTCTCTCTCTCTCTCTCTCTCTCTCCCTCTCTAACGAGAAAAAGAGGAAAGCGGGCGGTGATAGCTCAACCTTTCCTTCCTCCCCCATACAAAACATATGTATATGCAGTGCAGATACAACCAGTATAAATCAGTATGATGTGCAAACCTAGCCCGATGCTTCGTTCTCTAGCTTGTTATTAGCCACCGCTGCTGCAAGCTTTGCCTTGCTCTTATCCCTGCTTTGGGCTTCTTGGATCTTCGTGACTGCCGGTAGCAGACTCCTGTTCGTCTTCCCAAGGCGAGGCGCGCGCGGCGGCGATCGGCAGGAATGTCGGCCCAGACGGTGGCGCCGGTAGAGCACGTGTGCTATGTGCACTGCAACTTCTGCAGCACCGTTCTGGCGGTAAGATCTGGTGTTGTCTTCGTATGATCTCTATCTACTGCTTGCAATTGTGCCCTTCTTTATCATCTGCTTTCTCTTTGTTCTTTCCCTATTTCTCTGTCTATGTAAATCCGCGTTCAAGTACCGATTGACTTTGGGCGTGAAGGGCCTCTCACCCATACAATTGACCGATTCCTCTCGATTTGCCGCACCTTTTAGTTGATTTTCCGTGATTTGATCCTATCATTTTTGCTGATTTACTAGCTAACTGAAGTTGGAGAAGAGTCTCAACGAAACAACGAGTTAGAGAGAATCATACCTCTCCTGCTGCCTTGTCGAGATCTTCAGATTTTATTGGCTTGATTCTCCCCTTGGCCCAGTCCCATTTCTGCTGGTTTTATATATTCTTCTTTTCCTAATTGCATCAGTTTGTATTTAATTTTATTGCTCTATGTATGTTGCTTGTGGGATTTCTCTCGTGTTCCATCTATCTGCTCTTGAATAGTTCTAAAAAAAAATCTATCCGCTGTTGAATCCGTTGATTCTAATAATAAACTGATAAACTGAACCTGGTGGAGGACAGTGCTCTGCACCGTACAAAAATCAAAGCAGGCAACTGTAGCACAATAGATACGTGCATGTGCGAGTTTGAATAATTTTACTTAAACATGCATACAGGTCCCAAAAATAGAGAACCACAGAAGAAGCTACTAAATTAACTTCGTTCACAATGCAAATATGTACATCCAAATAACGATTAGAATTAAAAAAAAATTGCAAGTTCATCCATATCATTTCCTGCTCTCTTACAGTGCGCTCTTCGAATTGGTTTTCTGGGATCTCTTTTTTCCATAGATTATTCTTAGTTATACTTGCATGATACTGTTTGAATTACCCTTAATTAAAAGCATGGAATGATAACAATCACTTTAGCTGACAAGTTATCCTAGCATATGCTGAATCTGCTACTCCTACTAAAGTCTCAACAAGAACTATATATACTCTCTGTACACAACACCTCTTTATCTATATAAATGGTATCCAAGTAATATAGGAAAATCCATCTAAGGTTTGTAGAATGGTATACAAAAATTTCTTTTTAAGTTATTCTAGCTTCTCCTAGTTATATGCATATGTGATATGTGTCTATCTTGAGAAGAGACTACAGACTCATGTAAATAAGTACCAAATTAAAGGTCTATTCTAATTCTCTGTTAGTTGCTAATGATGGAACATCACCATTATTCATGCCAAAACTAGGTTTCCGTGGATGTCAATAATTTGGCTCAATCCTGCTAGTGAGTTTGTAGGAGTAACAAATAGATTAACTAGTTGTAGTTAAGATCGATCGTGCATACACTATTTTACTCGTATGTTGATAACCTGTCATACACATACCTTAACTTGGTTTAAGCTTCTGACTTTAGAGTAAATCTCAAGTGACATGATCAAATTGCTACAGAGTAGTGGCGTTTATGCATGCTTATTAATGTTTCTCTCCGAACAATTAGATTTTAATTGATCAATCAGCATCAGCTATGTATCAATATGTAATAATATAAATGATCATGTGAGAACAGCTAGTACAAGAAGGATCAGGAGAAAGAAAAATGTCATTTGCATATATCATCGATCAGCTTCATGATCAGAATAAAGCTAGCATGGCAATATCTCTTCAGAGCTGGCACCGAGATAAGATGGGCCTTAGGGATGCTTGGTTGGGATATGTGTTGCTTGTTAGTAGTAGCTTGGGGCTTGAAGTCTCCATACTTTTTGCAAAGGTGTATCCTTACTAGTTTGCTACATAGCTAGCTATCCGTGAGAGAGAAAAAGTTAGCTACCTTTCTTACTGAAGTTATAAGCAAGAGAGAGTTTCTTGCAACCAAAAGTTGAGATAAATATCCGAACCAGACCAAGCAGCATCTTGTACTGTACAGCCAAACACACCAGCTTGTGCATGCACGTGAGCTTGTGTGAATTAGTGGGCTTGCATGAAGTGTCACTATCTCTTCTGCTTCTTTCCCCTGGTGTTGGATACACACCTCTATTGCCTTCAGTACCACTATATATTTTATCGTCAACCATACATTGTTAATGCTAGCAGTAGCCCCAGTACATCACTTGCACATAGCTCTAGATGGAGTACCCATCTCTCTCTCTCTCTCTCTCTCTCTCTCTCTTAGGCATACATCAGCTAGCATTGGCAGCATTATATGCTGGTAATTTGTGTCTGTGTACTCTGCTACTACACGCGCATGGGCTCACTCACCACACACAAATCATTGGTGTAGTAAGGGGTAATGCATCCATGGACTTTAATTTATTTATTATTTCTTATGGAAGTGAGTGCCCAACAAAGATGGAGCTGAGGATAAAACAGAATCCAACTGCTGAGCCATGATATGGTTCTTACCCAAGATCATATCGTGAGTGCATGCTTCCAAGGGAGAAGATGGTGGGAAACAAGAGAACAAAAGTGATCAGCATGCAGGTATTGGAAAAAGGCAGCAAGTCTCTGATAAAAGTCATGTATTGGACCAGCAGCAGCTGGTTAAAGTGAGAGCAACAAAAGTATGAAGAGAAAAGCCTACCTGTGGTGAATCCAAGCCGGTCCCTTTCAATCAACCTTGATCTTTGACTCTTGATCTCCACAGCATTTCTTTTCTTTAATTTGTATATATATGCACGCTTTGGATGCTGGATCTTTTCAACTTTCTGTGGATGCATCCCCGCATCCCCGTATATTCAACTTGCGACAGTGTTATCCCTCTCTAGTGTAATTTTTTTAGATTATGGAATTTTATTCCTGCTTTTTCGTTTTTGGACACAACGTTCTTAGAAAAGTTCAGCTTCATATATCTCTAGTACTGTAGCATCACAATGATACTACTATCTGGTTTATGCATGGTTAACCTCCATCATATATTCTTGCAGGTGAGTGTCCCGGGGAATAGCGTGCTCACCGTTGTGACAGTTCGCTGTGGACATTGCACCAATCTACTGTCAGTGAACTTGCTAGGACTAACGCATCAATCCCTCCCACAGCAAGAACATCTCCAGGTAAACATGCTTTCATGCCGCCGCACAATGAGTACTAATTTGATGAAATCAAATTTGAGGTCAAAATGTACAAAAACTGTTGCATGCCATTTTAGTCCCAAATAAATTAAGTTTAGCATGACAAAGGATACTTTGCATGCGGCTGTGCTAGAATGATAAGATTAGGAGTAATCAAGAACAGCTGATCCTTGAGCGATCTGCCCTACGCATAGTACAACATGCCAACACCGGCCAATCAAACTCTGTAATTGCCGTCAGTAGACGGTGGACACTACCGGCAGAAAGTCGAGTCGCGTCGACGTCTTTCTCAAACAGTGCTGCACATACAGATCAAACAGTGCAAAGACTGTTTTGTGTGCCTTTTTGTCTGGAGGGAATTTTTACAGCTTTCAAAGCTCAATTTGATTGGTGTTATGTTGTGCCTAGTCATCGTTCTTTCCTCACAAGAACATAATTACTACAGTAGCTAGTTTCTCCAAGATATGCAAAACTTAATTAGTATCTTCTTAATTTTGTTGAACTTAATTAGTGTGATTAACATCTGGGTTGAGCTTGACTTTCCCAGGAGAACATCAGGCCCCAGGGCAGCATCAACGGCACCTCTCGTGATCAATTCGACCATTTGGAGTTTGGCTCTTCGTCCTCAGCAAAATTCCGGCTGCCGACGATGTACTCGGTACAGAATGATCTCCTGCAGGAACAAGCGCTTGCTGCTCGTGGTAAGTTGCCTTAATTTAGCTCTTGATTGAGTATTAAAATATATAGTTTCAGAAACCAACAAACAAATGATCAACAATTGCTAATATCTAGAGCTAGACATGCTTTGATCGATCTCCGAATCTGATCTCATACCTTGCATGCAATCATGAGTCAATTCATTTTAGTTTTCTCCGATCCTTGCTTGTAACAACAGCTCCGGAGAAGAGGCAACGTGTTCCTTCGGCGTACAACAGGTTCATCAAGTGAGTTGAACTAATTTTTTTTTTCTACCGAGGACATAACAAACAATTTAGCTTCTAGTACTGAAACAAAAATTGTTTATGCATGATGACACAGAGAAGAGATACGAAGGATCAAAGCAAATAACCCCGACATCAGCCACAGGGAAGCCTTCAGCACAGCAGCCAAGAATGTAAGCGCCTATATTTATGCAATCCTCTCCATCCCTAAATTTATGTCATTTTCTAACAAATTTATTTGTTTCCAATTTAAAACTGATTGCATACCATCGACCAGCAGTATTGTAATCATTTTTAAGCATCGCATCAAGACTGGTTATTAACCTTTTTTTTTCACTTTTTGTTCCAGTGGGCACATTATCCAAACATCCATTTTGGGCTGAGCAGCCCCGGCAGAGAGGGTGGCAAGAAGCTTGTCGATGAGACTGTGGCAGCTGTGACAACACCGGCTCCCACGAATAAGATCCAAGGTTTCTACTGATGATTGATGTGTGAACTCAACTGGCACAGGGGACGCAAGAATTACTTTGCTACCACAAGCAAATATATATAGTTATGCTATGAGTAAAGAATTAAACAAAAGGGGGAATTAAGTTACCTTGCATTGTTAATTCATGGGGGGAAAAGCTTGTGTAAGATGTACGTACATAGAGAGAGAGGGAGAAGGGGGTGTTATAAAAGTTGGAAGCGATACGTACAGCAGTCACATGAATTGCTGCGAGCTACTACTATTGGATTGAACAGAACAGCTTAAATAGATGAATCATTTGACGGTAATATTGCTGTGCGAATCTGTGATGGTATTTGTCAATTTGGCATCCTGTAGCATCTATACTTATATTTCTACTTTTCTATCACTTACAGATAATAGATATTTAATTGTTTTAGTTATAATTAGCTACTCAGTTAGCTGCCTTAACTTGCATGTTACAGTTGCATGGAGGTACGTATGCAGTATTCTGAAATTTTAGTTAAGAAGAATAATATGACTGGACCGCATTCGTTCACCCCCTCTTGAGTGAGCATGCTAATTATATTGAGACTGCGCGCGTAATCCTGGCATCTGATTATTCCATGACTACACTTACTAAAGAAAGGGATGCATGCATCCCTTTCTTTACAAGGAGATGTGAGACCAGTTCCTGAAGTTTGAATGAACTGCCACTAGTCAGTCTATGAACAATCCCATGCATGTGGGTTAATACGATGAAAATTTTCAGCAACATTAACCATAATTCAGAAGGAAGAGTCAACAATCTGCAGCATAAGTACTGCAAGCGTAGCGCCAACCAACAATATTCAGTCAGGCATCGCAATGGCCAGCGAGCTCAGCTCTCGGTTCTCCACGCAAACCTAACTGTCAGACCTAATATAACAAAACAACAACGGCAGGTTGATCAGGCTGAGGTTAATTCCGGCCAGGGAGGGCACATGGCGGCGACCATCCAGCCGGCCGCCGGTCCCCTACGCACCCGCAGGAAAACGGCCGCGCGCGGCCACCGGCCCCGGGCGGCGTAATAGCACATTCTGGCCGGCCCTGCTTGCCTGCTCCGACGTCTGAAACCAATTTAAACCTTTGCTGCAGTTGCAGTGAAGCGGGCTGCATCGATCTGCATGCGTGCGCGCGTCTCGACAAAAATGCGAGGCCAAATTTGGATCCTGCTGGTGATTAAGGTATCTCTAGAGTCTAGAGTAGATTCACGTGCATGGAAGTATTAGTTCATTCAGCTTTCAAGAACGCCGGGCAGTCAGTGGCGGCCGATCGACGCCGATGCCGGGGAAGACGATCGATCGACCACCAAGCAAGCAGTGTAGCTCCTTCGATCCGCTTCTTCGATCAGCATGGTTAGCTGCGTTAGTTCAACTGCAGTAGATCATGAGCAGTTCACCTCACAAAGCTGTGTACTCCCACATTCCATGTCAGTCATCAGTCATTTCAAACGATGAACGACGTGACGCTTCCTGCGACCGATCCAAGTGTCGCGCGCGTAAATGGGCCAGTTTGCCGACGAACTTTCATGGGCCTCGTTTGGCCCACGAAGGAAGCAGCACTGCCGCCCTGCTAGTATTTGTAGGGCGAGTCTCAGCAATAGAGCCCAACAGAACAACGAGCACGGCCCAACAAAAGACGAACACGCGAAGCAGATCTTGAACGGTTCCTTTTCCCTCCTTCATGCAAATAAATAAATAAATAAATAAATGGGACAAGGAAAGAAGATCACCCCTTGCAGACTTCGCGCTGCGACGGGCTCCGCCAGAACCCGGCGCCCTGGAAGCCGGCCCAGACCTCCTTCTCCGCCTCGGCGGCCTCGTCCGTCGGATGGCACGTCACGGACCAGTACTCCTCCTCCTTCCTGCCGGCCTTGCACACCGCGCCATCCATGTCCCCCGTCTCCTCCTCCTCCTCCTTCCTGGACCGTCGGGCGGGCACGCGCCGCCGACGCCGGCGCCGCGCCGTGACGGACCGGCGCAACATCGCGGCGGGC